>LOEQ01004694.1:52310-68914 GCA_001685075.1 Bramus lutescens | reverse complement strand
TGTGTGTGTGTGTGTGTGTGTGTGGCAGAGAAAGAGAAAAAGACAGAGATAGTTAATTCTTGGCTATACTTTTCCACAGCAAAACAAAAGTTGAGTACTCTTGAGTTGAGTTAAATGTTTTAACCCACTAAACTAATTAACAATCAGATTAATTTAGCACATTTTGTGGTGCATAAAGCTATTATGACTTCCTTGGGTGTAAATGAGAAGCAGTTCCCATAGATTACTGTAATTAGTATTTCTTGTGTACAGACAAAAACATTGCTCTCTGGTCTATTAGGGAAAGATGAAGAACTGAATGAGGGTTTGTTTTTTAGGTTTCATGGTTCAATAATAAAGAATAATAGTAGTAATAGAAAGTAATATTCACTCAGTGTATAAAAGGCAACAGGCACTGAATGAGGTGTTTAATGTAATTATCATAAATCATACTCACAACTTCATTCTGTGATTGACATCATGATTCTACCACTACAGAAATGAAAGGTGACCATGAGGTTAAGAATATGTGCCAAGTGAAAGAATATGACTTGAGCTCTGGTCTCAGTGACTACAGGCCTGGCCGCATAGCCAGTTTTTCTTCCTCCATATTTATGTTGTAAGGGACACAGAGCCCAATTCCCTGGAAGGGTGCCCCCCACGCATTGCCTGCTCCCTATAATCTCTCTTCTTACCTTCCTATACACACAGCTAAAGCTATGATGTTTCTAATGAAGACTTGTGCCTGGGATGTGTGCTCCCTACAATCTTATTGGGCATGTGTCTGTCTTCTCTTACTCATAGGCTCCTCTAAGAACCTCCATTAAGAAGATTGTTTGAGTCAACAGCTTATAATGTCAGACTGAGCATGGGTTTGTCCTCTAGTCTTCAACTGAAGACTCCAATGACTCAGTAAAATAGTCATTGCGCCAAATACAGTCCCTATCCATTTTTTATAAATACACTTTATTGGGATGTGTCCATGGCCATTTATTTACTCATTGCTAAGCTTGCTTTTGTACTATATGGCATGTGTACACATGGTTCTAAACCCATATGGCCTTAAGAACCTGAGCTGTTTACTAGTGGACTTTTACAGAATGTGTTTGCCAGCTCTGAATCTAGGATGCAAGAAGACTTCCTTTGCTGAGGTGGGAGGTTTCTGAAGAGGGTGGTCTTCAAACAGTTTAGATAAAAACTATTCTTATCAGCTTGCTTGTACATTCCCTCAGCTCTTCGACTCTGCAGGAAAGGGATGCTCAGTTTTCAAAGAATGTATTTTAAAGTATAACTATGGAGAAACACTTTACAAGGTAAAAAATATTCTATATATTTCTGAAAGGCCTGTAAACTTAACTTTAAATATTTCTGAGAAATCTCAAGAATTCACAAGGATGCTCCAAATGGTAAACAGCATTGTTTGCAAACTGACAAAAATGTATGAAAACTGTTTTTCTTCCCATTTCAGATTTTCCTCTGTGTCATAGTAGCAGCTATGAACTTCGGCCAAGCATCTTCTTCCTTGGAAGTCTTTGCCACTGGGCAGTCAGCAGCTTCCAGTATCTTCCAAACAATAGACAGGGTGTGTAAAAGCCAAAGGAAATAGGGAGTGGGGTATGGGCTGCACTGGTTCTAAGAGCTGCGAGGTAGAATAAATTGTGTTCCTGCTCTCACACTCATACTGGAAGATACCTGCAAAGAAATCAAGTTAGTTTGAGTCAGGGTTTTCCCACGTGGTCCTGGCTGTGTTCTGGTGCTCACTACGGCACACCTGCCTCAGGCTTGTGTGTGCTGGGATTAAAGGCGTGAGCCACCACACCAGACAAGAAATAAACATTTAAAGATAATATCAGAGAGTGCTAGATCTAATAAAAGAGATAAAATAGGACTAAGTGTTTTGGCTGGCTAGTGGGAGGGATCTTTGAATGAGGTTCTTGGGAAGTAAGAGCAAGGAAAGAATTCCTGGTTGAGAAACTTCCAGGTTAGGAAGAGATTGGTGAGCCGAAGGAGTAAAGAAAGTCAAGCATGTGAGTGAGCAAAGCAATCCAGGGCGAAGGCGGGAGGAATGGGTGGGAAAGGCCTGAAGATTGGGTTTATGAGCCTGGATTTTCTGCTGGCAGGGAATCTCTTCAGGTTTTTAAAGGACTTTGGTAGCCCTGGGTGGATTTTGCTGATTAATTTAAGGAAGTAGATTGAAA
Organism: Bramus lutescens; assembly: GCA_001685075.1. Taxonomy (NCBI): domain Eukaryota; kingdom Metazoa; phylum Chordata; class Mammalia; order Rodentia; family Cricetidae; genus Bramus; species Bramus lutescens. The sequence goes on along the minus strand of LOEQ01004694.1, from coordinate 66,737 downwards.
ATCAAGTCAGGCAGCCACAGACCAAGAAGAGGAGGGAAGATTTATTTTGTTATTTTTAATAGTGTCTGTGTCTGTGTTTATCTGTCTGCCTGCCTGTGGGTGTGAAGGCGGCTACCTGTGAAGGTCAGAGGTGTTAGACTCCTTGGAGATGGAATTAAAAGTGGCTGTGAGCCTCCCACTGCAGGAGTTGGGTTCTGAACTTATGTACTCCGATGAGCAGTGTGCCTTGTAACCATTGAGCCATCTCTCTAGGCCTTTGACCTTTTTAATGCTAACTTCTTAGGGCTGCCATAGTTTCAAATGGAGTGATGACTGTTGAGGGTCCCTATGAAAATAGCTGAAAATTAAGGCATTTAAATTTTATTTTATTATCCTTATTAGACTCCTAAGAAAAAGAAAATAGAATATGGCTATGGTCATGAATTCTTATTACTAGTGTGGAAGATGGAAATAATTGAACCTGGAGTGTTCCAAGAGGAAGAGATGGCCCTCTTCCTTTTCTGGTTAGCCAGATGGTTGTTTCAAATTGGTCTCACTGGTAGCAGAAGAGTCAATTCAGGGTACAGTCGGAAGTTGGTGATATTTGAGAACTTTTGTGGGCACTTAATTTTACTCATTTTCTGCCTTGGCTGCCAAATGCAGAGTGCTACTAGCCCCAGCCTAGCTGACTAGTTATATTTTCCTGGGCAAGAGATACTCTCAGTGGTTCCTCCCTGTCTAACAAGGACATAACAATGTAAATGCAAAAGGTATATTAAAACACCTGTGCTTTGCCTCCTATCATCTCAGTAATTTAAATGTGTGTGATATAATATATTACATTAAATGCTAACTATATGATCTGTCAATAAACAATTATTATATAATATTAATAATATATAATCTTAAAGTACTAATTCAACAAGTAATAATAAATAAATAAATAAAAGTCTACCTTTCTATCAATGTCACATTCAACAATAATATATAGTGGTATAATAAGCCAGCAATCTCAACAGTGATGAGTATCATCACTTTTGTAAATATGAAATATGGAAGTAACTTATCTTTAACATATCTCTGCAATATTTTGCCCAAATAAAATTCTGTTTTTTTTAAAAAAATTATTAGATTGATTCATCTTATTTTTCTGTGTATTTTGCCTGCCTATATGTATGTGCAGCACATGCATGCTTGGTGCCTGTGGAAATCCAAAGAGAGCATCAGATCCTCTGGAAAAGGAGTTCTAGGTCATTGTGAGCTACCTACTGTGAGAGTGCTGGCAATTGAATCAGGGTCCTTTGCCGACAAGAGCTCTTAAGCACTGAGCCATGTCTCCAGTCCCAGTGTTGCTTTGTGAGTTCATGAATACTAAGACAGACACCAAATAGATGCGGCATACATTATCACTGTATCTTTTTATTGTACTGCAGCAACCCATCATTGACTGCATGTCAGAAGATGGATACAAGCTGGATCGAATCAAGGGGGAAATTGAATTCCACAATGTGACCTTCCGGTATCCTTCTAGACCAGATATGAAGGTAAGTGTTCACATTTTGCCTGATGTTATATTATTATTATTATTATTATTATTATTATTATTATTATTATTATCCATTCCCAGAGCTGCACACTGCTTTCTTAGGGCTGACTCAGTTTCCAGGATCACAAGACAGAGATGCGTTTCTCTGGAAGTGTCCCTGTGTGTTGTGCCAGCTTAGGGACACACTGCATTTCTAAGCGATGACTGTATTGTGCGAATCCTTCTGGTTGAAACACGGTCTAGCACAAGACTCAAACTAAGTCAGCCGTGCGATCCTCTGCTGAAACGAGTGGCAGATCCTGTCATTCAAGTAGTACATTTTCCAGTCACCACCTCCTTTAAGATCACAGGAGGTGGAGCGTAATGAAGGAAGTGTGGCTGGAAGTGGCTTCACCCGTCTGCAGGTTCTCCAGGCCTCTGGTTGCATTAGTCCTTAAAGGAAGGTCACCTGGTGCTATTGCTCTCGCAAACCTTGTGCTTAGTGATTGTCCAGGGCACATAGTGAGGGTATTAGACTGTTTTCCAGAACCTCCAGAGCGAAATTGTTAGAGGGAACCCCACCCTACAGGAAGCAACCATCTGCCCTCTTGAATGAACTGGCTTTGAAATGTTTTCTTTTCATTCTGAACGTGGCATCTCTGGTTTCCTTTTATTAATAACATATCTGTTATACTCACAGAACCGAATCCTAATTCCCACCTTTAGTCCTTGTCCTTCAGAGAGGTTTAGACCTAGAAACACAGCACGCACATCTATTAGGCAAAGTTATTCAAGGAATACACTCATGCCATTCAAGCATATCATCTGCAAATTGGTTTGTTTCTGATTCTTGGTCTATGAATTATCATTACGCTTGTGAATTACAGGAGCTTCTTATTTAACTAATTGAGATTGACTCCTTTAGGTATCCTGGCATGTCAGATGTATTTTAGATTACATTTCGATGCCTAAGTTTAAAGGTGACCCTTGCTTATTTACCAGTGTTAATACATTATCATTTTATTGTTGGCCACAGTTATTTAGCAATGTGCTAATGATAAACCTTGTTTTCCAGACAGTCTTCTTTTGTTATTGATTGATGAGTAGACATGGATAGTACCATGGGACACAAGTAAGCACAGACACACACACACACACACAATGACACACATGCAGGGGGTGTGGATACAATATACAAATCCTCACAAGGCATCTATGTATGGTCTAACTGCTTAGTTAAATGCCCAGTGATATTATGAACTTAAAAATGGTTTTTTCTCTCTAGATTTTAAATAACCTCAGCATGGTCATTAAACCAGGGGAAATGACAGCTCTGGTGGGATCCAGTGGGTCTGGGAAGAGCACAGCACTACAACTCATTCAGAGGTTCTACGACCCCTGCGAAGGCATGGTGTGTATCTTCCAGAAACTTCTCAACATGTTGGAGCAAGCAAATGCAAATAGCGATGTTTTCAAATGGATTCTTTGGATTTAACATCATGTTACATTTACCTTCAGTGCTTCTTTTGTCTTTCACATTTACAGTTTCAACTTCTTTGAGCAGCAAAGTCTTTTTTGGTGTATCAGATTAAGCATCAAGGTTTCTTATAAAGCACACAGCTACAAGATAGGAGCTATTGCTTACTTTTATTGTACCTTTTGAAGTCCCTTTTTGGTCATAAGCCAAAAGACAGCAAATGTATTCAGAGTATGGTGAACAACTGGCTACTCTTCAGAGAAATTAAAATTGTGCCCAATTCTGAGGCTACCAATGAGAAATTAAATGGGTTTTACATCATCCATGTTTTGACAATGAATTTTTTATTTCAATTATATCCTTGTATAAATAGCCACATTTCCATGGGAATTGTTTCTATTACCATCTTGGTATTCTCTGGTTATTCTCCCCAGTGGCTGAGTATCACCTAACATTATGATTCAGAAGCTTGAGGGACTCCAGGCTGTGTGACACTCTTCTGCTCTCTAGGTGACTCTGGATGGCCACGACATTCGCTCTCTGAACACCCGGTGGCTGAGGGACCAGATTGGGGTGGTGGAACAGGAGCCGGTTCTGTTCTCTACTACTATCGCAGAAAATATCCGTTATGGCAGAGAGGAAGCAACAATGGAAGACATAGTCCAAGCTGCCAAGGAAGCCAATGCCTACAACTTCATTATGGCCCTGCCACAGGTACCCTCCTTGTAGTCCAGGGGAACGCAGATGTCATCAAAGGAAGGATATGTCTTTTTCATTTGAATCCTCAGTCCTTAAATTCTTAATAGCATGCTCTAGATTTACATCTGGAAATGTACCATGTTTTCCCTTTCATGTAAAAATATGTCATTTATATAGTTGCCGTCTTCCAAACTAGAGAGCTCTCTTTCAAAAACACCCCTTTGATGTAGATAGAATTTCTTGGTCTACCTATTAAGCAAGTATTGGAAATATTGCAATATTTGTCATGAAGCAATGCTCGAGAAATGTTTTCTTACTTGTTAGTCACCTTCCATTTACTGTGACAAAATACCCAAGATAAGCCAGTTATAAGGAAGAAGATCTATTTGGGCATATGGTTTCAGTCAAAGATCAGCGGTTTCCTTTGCTTGTGGCAAGATAGAACATACCTGTGGGGAGTATGTAACACAGCATAACAGCTCACCTCTCAGAAGCCAGGAAGAGAGAGGCTCTCTCTCTCTCTCTCTCTCTCTCTCTCTCTCTCTCTCTCAAAGGCCAGAGTCTTGATGTCTCTTTCAAGGGTATAGGCCCCTCCTGCTCAGTGGAACAACTTCCTTCCACAGTCACCCCTAAAAGGTTCTACTGGTTCCCAGTAATGCCACAAGGTGGTACCAACTACTTGATAAGAAGCAGCTTCAGAAAGGAAGAATTTTTCTGACAGTTTGAGGACACAGTTTAACATGGCAGGGATGGTGTGGCAGCATGAGCATGTTCCAGCTGGTCACATGTGTTTGTGGGCAGGGAGCTGAGGGAGAGCGATGCTGGTGCTGTGCCAGATTTCTATTTCCCTTTTCAATCCCAGTCCGTGGGGGAGTAGTCATCTATATTCAGGCTGGGTCTCCTCTTTGCTGACTACCATTTTTGGAAATGCCCTTACACAGCTTAACTATTGTGCTCTTAAACCTGAACCTCACAAATTCAAGAGTTCACTGTTACGTCTCCATTCTGTGCAATCACCATGTCTACAAAAACTAGCTCTATATTATATCTACTGTATTTGCCTTGATGTTCTACTAAGTCACAGGACAACTACTGATAGTATATACATGGCTCTGATGACGTTGCAAGCTTTGCTGTAACACGTCACATCTACTAGCTCTTAACCCTTACACCTTGCCATGTAGCAACTACTATTATCTCCGTCTTCAGATGAATAATGATGTTCTGTGAGGTCAGTAACTGCCCCTGAATTATATAATCTGTAAACAAGGAAGTCACAGCAGGTGGTCCAGCTCCAGAGTCACTGACCTTGGATATATCGCTGTTATACTCTGAGTTAGCTAGGGTATTATTGCTGTGAAGAGTCATCGTGGCTACAGCAACTCCTACAAAGAAAAACATTTAATTGGAGCTGGCTTACAGTTCAGAGGTTTAGTCCATTATAGACATGGCAAAAAGCATGATGACATACAGGTAGACATAATACTGGTAGTTGAGAGTTCAATATATGGATCCACAGGTAGAAGGAAGAGAGAGAGCCTCTGGACCTGACTTGAGCTTCTGAAACCTCAACCTCCCCCCCACCCCCCAGTAACACACTTCCTTCAAAAAGGCCACACGTACTCCATTAAGGCCACACATGTCAAATCTTTCAAATACTGCCACTCCCTATGAGCCTATGGGGCCATTTTCATTCAAACTACCATATCTTCTAAATCACATTTTTAAGTAGCATTGTTGCTATGAGAATGCTATAGTCTAATAGCTAATGTGACTAAAGCTTTAGAATTATACTGCCTCAAATTCTCCACCTTCTAGCTTTATGAGCTTCTGCCAAGTTAGTTTAAACCTTTGTGCTCAGAATTTCTTTGTTCAATCAGTAAGACAAATAGCAGTACTTGCCTCCTGGGGTTTTGTGAGGATTGCATGAGACAGTATCTGTAGAATTTCAGCACCATGCTTTGTCTGTGGTAGGGAACTCAACTCTTATGGACCAACACCAAGAAAGTCAAGAATCTGACATCTAACACTCCACTGCTAAATTTCAGTGTGGACTTAGTCCTGTAGGCTACTTGGTCAGGAACTGCTGTCCCAGCAAGAAGTGTAAAACTGGTTTGATCTTACATTCACAATATAAAGACGGCTTTAGCATTGTGTTTTGCTGTATTGTTCAGGAGTAAGAAAGGTGCCAGGATTGTGAAAATGTGACTTAGTCCCCTATGATGGATTTTCAAGGCTGATCAATTTTAATTTTGGTTGAAAATTTTTATTTGAACATGAACTAAAAAGGACCATTCACATAGTTCAATACATTAACTATCTTACATGCAAATATTGCTTGATTAATTCATTTTGGAAAGGATATTTCTTTCAGTGAAAGTTGAACCCGTAAAAATTCACACTTGAGGAAAAAGTTAGAAGGGGTACTGGATCGCTGTCAGGAGTCATCAATTCTTCTCCTTCATGATTCCTAGCAATTTGACACACTTGTTGGAGAAGGAGGAGGCCATATGAGTGGTGGCCAGAAACAAAGGGTGGCCATCGCTCGGGCTCTCATACGGAATCCCAAGATCCTGCTTTTGGACATGGCCACCTCAGCGCTGGACAATGAGAGTGAAGCCAGAGTACAAGGAGCACTGAATAAGGTTTGTGGAGAGTCAGTTCATTTCTCAGACCCTTCAAGGAGGGAATGATACCAACAGGTCAGTACATCCAGTCTGAAATTTTATAAAATATTGGTCAGGTGCCATCTATTTCAAGTTGAACAGAACATACTTGTAATTTATTCCCCAAAGATACAATATAAAATTAAAACTCAAATGAAGTGTAACATGGTTTAACCACTGCCTCCAAGCTATTAAGCTATTGATTAATTGCTATCAGGTCAATCTGTGACGAGACTTATGGCTATAAGAAACAGTTGGCTACTTCTGACATATACATAGCCTGTTTAGGATGTTCCTAGGATCCACAACTGACTTCCTTGTGGACTCAGGGGTGGTGTGAAACTTGGTGTTCGTTCTGTCCTGTTTAAGGGTACACCATGTCTTCTGTACAGATTCAACATGAACACACAATCGTCTCAGTTGCCCATCGCCTATCAACAGTCAGAGCTGCAGACGTGATCATTGGTATGGAACATGGAGCAGCTGTGGAAAGAGGCACCCATGAAGAACTGTTAGAAAGGAAAGGTGTCTACTTCATGCTCGTGACCCTGCAAAGCCAAGGAGATGAGCTGCAGAAAGAAAAGGATGCAAAGGGTAAGTACCTTTTCCCTTTGGCCTTCTACTAAATAATTAACAACTATGATACTGGATGAATTCATACACTTGTGAATGTGTACTGCATATTCTCCCAAAGCCCAGCAGTCATTATGCAGTTGAGAGGGGAGGTAAATAAAACATGGAAGGTTGGTTATCTCATCAAGTCACAGGGCTGATCCTTGCTTTTCAATTCTACCATTTTTCCAGTAGGACAGGCTTCCTGGATGTATCAGGTATATGGAGGTTTCTCGTTATTATTGTGTGACTTAAACAATGACCAAATATTTTACACTTATTTTCAAATGGAGAGCAACACTACAGTCCCTACCTCTTCCTCAGTCTGGAACTTTCAGACCTAGTGGTTATCCTGAGCCAATTAATCAGCCACTCTTGACTTTCTCTGCCATCTCCCATGTGGGCTCATGAATAACATTAGGCATGTTTAACATTGCACATGTTTAACATCCATGAAATCTGTGAGCTTTGAATGTTTGCTGGTTGTATCATTGGTTTTGTTTGTTTTGCCAACTTTAGTGAATTTTCACTAATTTTTTAAAAAAATTGTTCTGAAAGATACTCACGTCTATAGAGAGAACAACCAACCAGCACACATTTCACACAAGTCAATCTTACTGAGTACTTTAAATTTTTTTGTGGTGTTTGGCAAATTTCAAGATTTATCTATTACAATGGGCTAATAGGATGTTTGGGTATTCCATGCAGTAATTACCTTCTAGGCAAAGAGTAGAGTAATCTATGTAAATACAGCCCTGCTTATCGTGTGCGCTAAGGAATGGCTCATGTTGTGTTAAACAGAAAAAGATGCAACTGAAGGTGGTACACTCAAGAGGACTTTCATTAGAGGGAGCTATCGGGAGAGCTTAAGGTAAGCCCAGGCCATGGGATTTTGAAGTTTTCTGATATTTTTAGGAGCTTTTTACAGTTGTGGTCCTTAGGCAATATCTCAGGTTTAAGAAGGAAACCCTATGTAGACTCCAGGTCTTGTGATGTGAGAGTATGTCAGTTTGTTTAACGTTATCATTTCATCTGTTGAGAGGAGGGCCATGATAGAGGACTATCTGGTTAAAGTGTTTATTGCGCTTCGAATAGGTACTTCATTATTTGTTTTAATTTTAATTTTATGAGTATGAGTGTTTTGCCTGTATGTATTTTTGTCCACCATGTATGTGCCTGATGCCTACAGAGGTCAGGAGACGGAACTGAACTCCCTGGGTCTGGAGTTAGAGATGATTTGGTAAGCCACCAATCATGTGGACGCTGGGAATCAAAACCTGGAGAACAGTGAGTGCTCTTACTCATTGAGCTACCTCTCTGACCCCTAGAATAGGGCTTTTTAAAATAACTAGGGTAACTTGGTACTGATATCCATATACTTGGGAAGCTGAGACAGGAAGATCACAAGTTCAAGGCTAGCTTGGACTACATTATGAAACATTATCTCAGGAGAAAACATATAAACAATTAGAAACAAATAAATTGCCAGATACCTAATCTTTCCCCACAAAGTTCAACCACTGTTTGAAACACTCTAATATGAAGGTGATCTTCACCCATTTAACTCTGTTCTTTATCCTGAGTGAGAAGCAATTGGATTACTAACACTTCTGCTCCCAGAGTAAGGCATTTGGACTCAAATCATTCTTTAACTGAATGGAATAAAATCCATGTTTTAGCTTTTAAAGAGGGTGTCCCCAACTGAGATATTTATTTTCCTGTGTTTTCATATGAAACTATTCACTTTCAAAACATACTTTGCAGTGTGCTGTCAGTGAGACTGTGAATCATCATTTTTATGTTGGTTTAAGAATTTTATTTAAGTGCTGGAGAGATGGCTCAGTGGTTAAGAGCATTGCCTGCTCTTCCAAAGGTCNTCAAGGCCAACCTGGTCTACAAGAGCTAGTTCCAGGACAGGCTCCAAAGCTACATAGAAACCCTGTCTCGATAAAAGTTATGTACTAAGAATTCTGTCTAGCAATATTTATCTGTGTTCATGAAAATACTGTTAAAACATTTTCCCCTTTAGTCAAAAAACTGCAACAAGTTATGTCTGATGCATCTCACTGCCATTGGCCTCGCCATTTCCAAGATATGAAAGACTGTGCTCAGACTCAGTATAGGACTTGCTCATTCAAGATGGCTACTTGTTTATTGAGAAGGAGTTAAAGCTGCTGAAAATAGAACATTCTGATAAGAGCTTCAAGTAGTCAAAATGATTTTATTTGTTGTTAGTTTCTAAGGAATAATTTACTAAAACGTACTTGTACCTATTTCAAATATGGATAGATTTTTTCATATTTTTCAAATATGGAAAGATAATGTATCTTTTCTTTATATATCTAAATTCTCAGACTTGTTTTTTTCTTCTTCTTTAGAACAAATCTACTGAAGAAAAAGAAAAAAATTTTAAAGAAGTGTTAGCTTTATTGAGCTGGAAAACAAAGCATTATCTTTGAATTCTATATAGTAGAAGATATAGATATTACCAGAATTGTTAGGTACATATTATAGACATGTGGCACTATATTTGATCATACCAGTATGTTTAATCATAAGTAAAATACGAGAATCACAACTTGAAGAGAGCAACTGCTTTCTTGAACACAAACAGTGACTGGGCACTTCTCTCAACCATTGGGTTAAAATGGCTTGTATCTTGTGGTCCTGTCAACAGGAGAGTCAATGTTTTATTTATTTTTAAGAACAAAACTCTGTTCATTTGAAGAAGTTTATAATGAAAAACAGATAACCATTTTCACATAAGCGTCTCTTATTTTGCTACATCGCCCACAAATTCTACATTTTAATGACTAGGACTAAAAAATCCAGAAAGACAAACTACATACAAAAAGTAGCTATTAACCTCCTGCAGAGAAAGATTTATAACTTTGAATAAGGAATTCTATTAAAAATATCTCATTGTAAGGGGTGACAAGATTTTCTTCTAGAAGATGACTAGATGAAATGTTAATTTGTATCTTGTTTCTTGGACTACAGTCTGTTTGAGAGCTGAGCCTTTCTTCAACAATATATTTTAGGTTCAAAAACAAGTTAATTGGCAACAGAAAATAATTTCCTAAATAACAATGTTGAGAAAGAGAGAAAGAGCATTTATCTCCCCAAATCAGCTGTTTTTATTTGCAGTGAAAAGTAGCAGACAACTTTTGACAAAGTGGGGCTTTCTTAAGGAGGAATGTTGCACAAGTTCTGAAAGGAGGCGTGGTGGAATCTTACCGCCACCGCCATGTTTCTGAGGAAGCACACGAAGAACCAGCTGGGTAGGCAGAGCCCTTGCCCTGCACTTTCTGCTCATGGTCTCATCACGGTCTCTGCTAGAGAGATGAAAGGGTTTGAGGAATAGGAGAGAGGGAGATTTAAGAACTCACAGGCAGGTCTTCCTACATCTGGAACTGGGTATTAAACACTCAATTAAATATTGGCATTGTCAACTGCTGTGAGTTTGATTAGACCCATGGCTTTGAGTTTCACTCATATCATACGTCCCCTGATGCCCCTACGCTCACCCTGTGATCTCCAGGTGACACAGCCTTCTTCATAGTCTGGAGATGTCCCAGCATGAGTTGCCTAACCCAAAGAAATAACTCAGTATGTCTCCTCTCCATTTCACTCCAAGTCAGAGTAAGTTCAACATCCCAGAGATTAGGTTGGGGATAGTGAATCAGGTTTCAGGAATGATTCTCTTCTTGATCATCATGAGGCTTGGCAAGAGTTTGAATGTGCAAGATTAAAGAAGAGGAGACTTCCGGGAAATGGATAGCATTGAACCTGGGTGACTAAGAGGGAGGCCATTCACAGAGGGTGGGAAGAGATTAGCGTAATGAAGCTGGCATGTTACTGATTTCTTGGGAAGCCTGGATAAGCAGATAGTGGCTGGTACTGTCTTGGCATTTGTTTTAGTCTAGTTTCCCCTGAATGCAAATAATAGAGGACGTGTAAATTATTCCATCTAGAGTTGGAACAAGAGACATGGTCCCCTCACCTCGATCATCTCTCTTCTTACACTGTATTACTTCAAATTAAGTCTTCAAAACACATGTAACTACTCAAAATTTCTGCACAGCGCCCACCCGATTTTTTCCTTACACTACCATTGATTACGTATATTATTCTCTGGGATTTGAACTCCTTGAGAAAGATGTCTGTGACTTGGCTAGTCTTTGTGTTCCCTTGGATTTTTTTACATGCTGTAGGGACCCGGTGGATTGCAGATGAATGAGCAAACGAATGAACAAATGCATTAAGCTAAATTATATTTCAATAAGTTTTTGTTGATTCATTTCTATGGGCAGTCGAAATACACTTCAAACCTAACTTAGAAGCTCTTTGACCTGGTTGCCGTGTGACCTAGAAAACCTAGAGATAGTCTCACTGAAGGCCCTATTTTTCTCTCTGTTATGTCACGTATACCCAGGTGGCCTCACCCTGAAGGGGAGAAGGACAGGAAGTGGGCGAGAATGAGGACAAGGTGGGAGAGGGAGAATAGGAAGAGAAATAGAGACACAGGGAGACATAGAGACAGAGACAGGCAGAGGTATACAAACTGTAGGAAGACAATAGAAACGAAACCCCGAGCCAGAAGGAAATACAAGCGCTAAACCATCACCATTGCATGGTAACAGCTGAAAGTTTTCAGTAGGTCGATGGGAAGCTTTGCTCCCTTCACCCTCTCCCTCCCTGGTATACCCTGAATCTGGGTCAAGTAGGGACAGAGCTTGGGTTTGAGAGGAATCTACCCACTTTACTCTGACCGAAGATAAACTTCATCAAACCTTACTTGGATGCTCCTTGCCTTATTGATGCGACGTGTGATGTAAACTGGAACACCGGTTGAGTCCAGTTACAACCTGCTTGCCATCTATAGCCTATCTTGTCTTACCGTTTTTTTGTTTGTTTGTTTTTGTTTTGTTTGTTTTTGTTTTTTCCAGAGCCTCCATCCGGCAACGTTCCAAGTCTCAACTTTCTCAAATGACCCACGACCCTCCATTGGCTGTTGCTGATCATAAATCTACTTATGAAGACAGCAAGGTCAGACACCCATTGTCTGGGGAGGGGGCTGGGGCATGGGAGGAGTCTTTCCCAGGTGCCTAATCTATCTTTAAGTAAACGTGCTTCCTGGGTGTATAGTAATGACTCACTAAGTCAGATCAAATAGGAGGTTATCAGGACCTAGTCAAAACTCCATATTTTACACACACACACACACACACACCACGCAAAGAACAGAGATTCACTAATTTCTTTGAAGAAGTTAAACTGAATTAAGGAATAGCTACCAGTGTTTAGATGAATAATTATAAAAACACAGAAAATATGTTTCTCAAACATTTATAGCAAATTATTTGTTTTTATGGATGTAACTTTTTAAAGTTTTAAATAATACCTCAAATCATTTTATTTCTTTTTTTAAAAAGATTTATTTATTTATTATGTACACAGTGTTCTGTCTGTATGCATGCTTGCTGGCCAGAAGAGGGCGACAGATCTCATTACAGATGGTTGTGAGCCACCATGGGGTTGCTGGGAATTGAACTCAGGACCTCTGGAAGAGCAGTCAGTGCTCTTAACCTCTGAGCCATCTCTCCAGCCCATCATTTTATTTCTTAAAATTTCCAATTTCTTCTTAATTGGTGAAGGTATTTGATAAAACTAGACCTGATATAAATTGTTACAAGTTTTAAAAACAAAGGCACAGTCGTGAGAATGTAAGTATCCTGCTGTTGTAGATGTTATCTTTCTTGTAAGGGACCATGTGCCAAACCCCAAGTTTTTCCCACCTTGAGCGTACTCACTCTTTATCCCCTATATGCCCTTCTTTAGAACTTCATCATGGAACTCTTCCTTTTTGAAGCCATTCTCTTTCCTCTTACTAAATTTTAGACCCTAGACCTCCTGACCCAATGCATCTGTATTGAATCTTTACAGGCACTTGGCCCAGCGCTTGTAGCAAGGTTTTTGTTTGTTTATTTGTTTTTTGTTTGTTTGTTTTTGACTGGAATGAAGAATTGAGTTTCTATGACAAAAATGAAGCCCAAACTCTTCTATATATCAAGTCAAATAAGCCAGGGAATATTTTAATATAAGTACATCCATTATGCATGATGTAATCCCATGATACCTTCAATAAAATCCCAACTTTTGAACCTATTAAGACATCATTACTGGCTCACAGAGGAGAAATGTGGGGCAATTTTTTGAATGATACCTTTTAAGATCTTATGAAAGATGGGTTACTAAGGCTCTCCTGTCTTGCTCTACTAACATTGAATGGCAATCTCAATGTTGAATAAATTCCATAGAACCTTCTTTCTCAGGAGTTGGCAGGATGAGTCACAGTGAGGGAGCCCACATGTGTGATGGTAATTTCTGACCATAAAAGTGAAGCTCCTCTTTTGGTGCCAGAATTAATTATTTCATTTCTGTTCATGGCGCTAGGCATAAAACAACTGAAATCATTTGGATGGTGCTAGTACAACTTTTAAAAGAGAGCATTGGATGTTTTCTCTTGCAAAGGAGATGAAAATGAAAACGGCAAAAGATGTTGAGAAGCTGATATTATGATGTTCAAACTCCAAAAGGAAATGATCTGTTGTCTCCCTGATACTTCTTGTGTATACAGTAATTGTATCAGAGTCCTTCGACTTGAAGGAAATTTAAAGCAAAGACTATAACATAATTTAACTAACGGAATTTCCATTGATTTATTTTTTAACTAATCAATTTTTAATCCTAAGGAGTCACGGTATGAGAAGGTGTGGTTTTGTTTTAGTATTTCAAAGTACTTTAACACTCAACTAAAGTCTACAAGGCCAAGCAGGATTCTTGTTTTTTCTCATTCTGCTGGAGAAGGCAGGCTTCACCTTCTGTGGAGTGGGAACCCGCCTGTTGTGTTGCTGAAGGTTCCACTTCCATAAAGCAATTACCTCCACCTTGTGGTCTCTCAGGGTATTTACAGAACATGGAGAAGGGCTAAGGTTTAAGCTGATATAAACCCAAAGTGGGTAACTCATCCAAAGAGTCAGCTAGTGACAGAGCTAAGCCGGGTCTCCTTCTCCAAGCAGTATCTTTAGCTCCCATAAATGGTATCAGATGGTAGATATCCTGGTCAGGTTAAGTTCAGGATTAGGGAACATCTGCAGATCAGAGATTTCTTTCAGTCTCTAATATTTATGAATCTTTTTCAGTAAAATTGACAAGCATGCATGCATGCATGCATACATACATACATGAGAAAAGTGGAATCTATATGAATGATGTCAGGATGAGTTTATTAGATGCTTGTAGCTTCATCATTGCTGACTTACCGGGTTTAGTCCTAGCTTAAGACATAGGACAGAGACAGGACTCTTAAAAATGGCTGTCTGTGCGGCAGAGTGGCGGTGGCGCATGCCTTCAATCCCAGTACTTGGGAGGCAGAGGCAGGTGGATTTCTGTGAGTTCAAGGCCAG
>LOEQ01004694.1:13619-32731 GCA_001685075.1 Bramus lutescens | reverse complement strand
AGATAGATAGATAGATAGATAGTCTGTGGCTTCTAGAGGAAGCATTATCCTACTGTATGGGGTAACTACATTAAAACTATAAATATAAACATATACTATTTGTACTTTAAAGTAAGCTTATAAAATAATAGGCTTCTCTATACCTTTCCAAATTTCCTTGGTGTTATTTATCTCCTGACCCCGATCCCTGTCACCCTCTCTCTTCCATCTCCAGTTGAAGACCTACTTCCGGTTTTCCCCTTTCTATATATAGAACTATGTCCTGCTATTATCCTCTCTAGGTCCCGGCATTCTCTTCTCTAGAGCTCCTTCTCACCTCCTCATTGGTCTTTCTCTTCTGTTCTGTCTTCTGTGGTTACTCCAGCATCTCACCTCCTTCCAGGAACTAGCCAACTCCCCCAAATCACTCTATCCCAAGCTTAGCCTCTCACCTCTTAAACGTTCTATACTTTTAAACATCACCACACCAGGGTCCACACATACCACATATAAACCCTAGCCTTGGTGGATGATGAATTTTTTATAATATGAAACCCACAGTTACCGAATGAATGAAGACACGTGTCTTCTCAGACCTGTCTGGCCATGCTTTCCATTGATATTTTGGTATGAAATAGAAAGGCTAGGTCTTTTTGTCCAATAAAATTGATTTGATTCATGTGTATCTCGGTTCAAGTTTTAGTTCATGTGAATTACAGAAAATCTATTGATATTCAGCAAAATATCCTTTGCTTTTAATTTATTTAATATCAGGAGGCTTTTAATCTTCCCTGCTCATTAAAAAAAATCTCTATATGTTCAAGAGAGCAAAATGCCAGTAAAACTAAGTTAAATTATGAAATTTTTGGTCTGACCTGTTTCTCCTTCAGCTTGATAGGATTATTTTCTGTAAATTTTTACCCATTTTAGAATTCATAATTCAGTGTTTTAAATTAGCATTTTTTGTATCATTAAACATTATCTATTATCCTATGTAATAGGGTTTGTCATGGCATTTACATACATGTAGATCATTATACTTTATGATCATTTGTTACTCTCTCTTACTTCCTTTCTCACCCCTCCCTGCTTCCAGAACCCCCTCTAGTTGGTTCCCTTCCTCTACCTAACTGCCCCCTTCTGCTTTCTGAGTACATGAATGATCTTGCTCTCTCTCTGTACCCTGCCTTCTCCTTTGTAGCTTCATGAGCTACACACAGATGCATATAAGTTCATACCTGTGTATACATACATATATGATTTCATTTTATTTTATTTTTGTTTTTTTGAGACAAGGTTTCTCTGTGTCATAGCCCTGACTGTCCTGGAACTTGCTCTGTAGACCAGGCTGAGCTCAGACTCACAGAGCTCCACTTGCCTCTGCCTCCTGAGTGCTGGGATTAAAGGTGTGTACTACCACTACCCAGTTATGATTTTCTTTTATTTTACAACAATGTATATATGTGAGTATCTGTATGTAGGTTTGTGCATGTGAGTGCAGTACCTACAGAGGCCAGAAGAAGGCACTGGAACTTCTGGAGCTGGAATTACAAGCAGCAAGGTACCCAACATAAGCATTGAAATCAAATTCAGGTCTTTTGGAAGAGTAGCTCATGCTCTTATACTCTGAGCCATCTCTCCAGCCCCCATAAATTTAGGTTTTGCATATAAGAAAAAATAGTGTTTACCTCTCTGAATCAGACTTACTTTGTTCAATATAATGATTTATAGTTCCCTCCAATTTCCTGAGAATGTCATGATTTCATTTTTAGGGCTATCTAAAATTCTATTATGTATATATTCTTTATGAAGTTATTTGTTGATGGATATATAGCCTAACAAAATAATCCAAGAACTGAAAAATAGAATTTCATGAAATTAAAAACCTTTTGCATGAAAGGAAACAATTCCAGAATGAAGGAACTATAGAGTGGGCAGAAAAGAAAAATTCCCAAATATGCATCAGATAAAGGATTAATATTTAGGATCTGAAAAGAACTGTAGAAATTAAACTACCCATACCAAATTACCCAAGCAATAAATGGGCCAAGGAATTGAATCAACAGTCCCCAAAAGAAGAAATACAAATGGCAAAACACACTTGAAAAAAATATTTGGCCTCCTTAGCCATCAAAGAAATGCAAACCAAAGTTGTGTTGAGAGACTGTATAGCCCCAGTCAGAATAGCCATCACCAAGACAACAAACGCTGCTGAGGCTGTAGTGCAAAAGCAACCCTAATTCACTGCTGATAAGAATGTGGATTTGTGCATCCACTGGGGAAATCAGCCTGGAGTTTCCTTTGTTGCTGTTGTTGTTTTTGGTTTTTCGAGACAGTGTTTCTTTGTAGCTTTGGACCCTGTCCTAGAACTAGCTCTTGTAAACCAGGCTGGCCTCGAACTCACAGAGATCCACCTGCCTCTGCCTCCCAAGTACGGGGATTAAAGGCGTGCGCCACCATCGCTTGGCAAATTTCCTTTTTAAAAAAATGAAAATAGACTGTAGCAGACTTTTTTGTACCACCAGCCCCAAGTCAAGACACAGAGACTTATTACTAATTATGAAAGCTCAGCCTATAGTTTAGACTTGTTTATAACTAGCTCTTATAACTTAAATTAACCCATTTCTGTTCATCTATGTGTTGCCATGTGGCTCGTGGTTTTTACATCTCCTTCTGCATGTCTTGCTTTCTCTGTGTCAGGCTGGAGACTCCACCTTTCTCCTTCTCTGAGACCTCTCTGTCCCCAGAAGTCCTGCCTTACTTCTTCCTGCCTAGCTATTGGTCATTCAGCTCTGTTTAAAATCAATCACGGTGACACCTCTTCACACAGTGTAAAGGAATATTCCACCACAATAGACCTACCATATGACTCAGCTATACTGTTCCAGGGTATGTATTTGAAGTCAACATACTAGGGTGACACTTTCATATCCATGTTAATCATGAGACTAGTCACAACAGCCAGGAAATGGAACTATCTTAACTGTCCACCAGATAATTTTGAAACACACTGAAATATTCATCATTGTCATCCAGATTCCAAACAACTTTGTTTTTAATACATTATTTGAAAGAACAGGGTCATAACAATTCAAAGACTTGCTGGCTTCCTTGATGGATTAACTTTGCTATTCTCTTCCACTTTTTTCTATAAAGGAATAGGTGATAAGGAACTGCTCTTACTTCAGAATGAGGTTAAGAGGTCAAATGTCTTTAATTTCCCTGTTTCTCTTTATGCTACACCTGCCAGCATTGGGAAGAAAATGTCATTTTGTAGTGGCATTCACCTGCTTGCTTGTTTTGAAGCAGAACCTCCCTATGTAGCCCAGGCTGGCCTCCAGCGAACTCACTATCTTCCTGCCTCAACTTCCTGAGTTCTGGGATTACAGCTGTGTACCACGGTCTAGACTAGAATGTCACCCACTGAGTTGCTGTTTCATAATGCACAATTTCATACCATTGTGTACATTTAGGTACATCCTCTGTGTTCTCCGCTCCAGCAGGAGCACATGTAATTCTGGTCCTCTCGTTCACAGGACAACTTCCAAGGGAAGATTGATTTTATTGACTGCAAATTTACATATCCTTCTCGACCAGATACCCAAGTTCTGAATGGTCTTTCGGTGTCTGTGGATCCAGGGCAGACACTGGCTTTTGTTGGAAGCAGTGGTTGTGGCAAAAGCACCAGCATTCAGCTATTGGAACGGTTCTATGACCCTGATCAGGGGAAGGTGGTAAGTGGTGCAAATGCTCTGAAAAAGTTTGCTTGCTCAGTAAGATCTGCCCCCAGGTGGTCTCCAAGGCTGTGCCTTGCCAGATTAGTTTGTCTTTTCTCCTTAGCCCTGTGGATGTTTTCATTTCCTTCGTTGACTGGTTGACCTGATTCTGCTCCACAGCTTCTAACGGCATATTCTTCCCAGTTCCAGATGATCTGTTGACCAGTTAGGAAAGAAAACGGGACACACTGCAAAACTAGAGATGAGCATATTTGAGAGGCCTCTATTTATCTGTAGATGGAGCAGAAAGGGAGACTAATCAGGAAACTAATGGCTGGAGATGGGAAAAAATGGGGTAACAAGGGATACAGTGATAAGTAAGCAAGACAAGGGAGCAAGCATGAAAATCTTGAGGCAATCCAAAAAGCTTAAGCCTAACTTACAGATAAACTCACATTGACAAAGCCTTGGCATAGACAGTTGAAACATTGGTGAGCTGCTTTATTCCTTATTCTGAGTATTTCTTTCTCTCTTTTCCTTCCCCCTTTCTTCTCAGGTAATATATTCACCAGACTTTACAACCAAATAATAAAGATTTTTAATAAAAAGTCACATTCCTCTTTGTTTGCTCAAAGACAACTTTCTTCACCATTTCATGTTTTGAGTTCTCCTAGTAATTATTGCTTCTGTGTCTTTAAATGCTCCAATTTCTGTTTTCATGACTTAACTAACTTAGACTCTGCTGATTTTTTTTTACTTTTCTCCAACATACCCCAGTATTTCAAAAAAATGTTCCTTCTGATCTTCCTAAGTAGTGTAATCTTCATAGCAATGGGAGCAGGTAACATTTTGAAGAGAAATACTGAGAGAAAGATGAGGTTCTCTTGCATAGAGCAAAGAAACCAGTATATATTAGCAGAATCCAGGAGGGATGAAAATAAGGAGTAGGAATTGATTCCTTGTGGTTCATGACCCTTGCTGTTATTGATTTTAGATATAAAGATTTTAATTTATTTGCAAGTATTTGGTGGCTGATGAACTTGGGAAGTGCATTGCCCTAGAGATCTGATCTCTGCAAGGGAAAGGCCTCCGTTTTCCAAAATGTTGGCTCTGCCATGTCTGTTGTCCAGGTAGATGTGAACTGTTGTAGCTTGACTTCTCCATGCTTGATCTTTCTAACTTAGCATGTATGCTAAGTATGTTTTGTTGCAGGGAGAGAATTTGTTGGAGGAGTGGCCACTTGTTTGTTCCCAGCCACTTAGCCCCAAAATAATCACACAGAAACTGTATTAATTAAATCACTGCTTAGCCCATTAGCTCTAGCTTCTTATTGGCTAACTCTTACTTCTTAATTTAACCCATCCCCATTAATCTGTACATCACCACAAGGTCGTGGCCTACCAACAAAGTTTCAGTGCATCTGTCTCCGATGGCAGCTCCATGGCTTCTCTCTGACTCTGCCTCCTTCCTCCCAGCATTCTGTTTAGTTCCCCACCCCCACCCTGCCTAGCTCTGTTCCCCTATAGCTCTGCTATAGGCCCAAAGCAGTTCCGTTATTAACCAATAATATTCACAGCATACAGAGGGGAATCCCACATCAATGTTTCTCTTTTGCATACATTGAATTTTCTGCTCACTGGAAGGAAGCAATCATTTTATGATTTCTTGCATTTAAGAGGCATAGTACATTTTGCAAGTTCACTTTAAAATGCATCTATTAACACTATAAGCAGGAAAATACTGCTTTAACCAATTTAAAAAAAGTCTTCTTTGCTTTTAGACAAGCTACCAAACACAGATACCGTATGTTCAACATTTAATTAGGCATCTACGCTATGTCCAGTACTGTCTATGGGAGATTCTTCAGGAACATGGACTATATCTTCTGCTTCCTAGCACATATACAGCAGCTAGCAAAAAGCTCATTTCTGACTAAATATTAAGTTGTGCTTTTCAGAAATAGGTACAATGGGAAATACCTCAGGCTAGGTAAAGACTAACTCTTACTGAGGGCTGCTGCCCTCAGCTTTTTCTTTTTAAATAGTGTTTGCCTTTTCCATTGCTTAGAAATGATCTAAATTATATCCTGCTCACATTATTTGAAATAATCTCTCTTTTTTTTGCCTGAAATCATACAGTCAAATGCTTTACAATTAATGTTAGATTTCCTACACCTTTGGGATGCAATCTTTGGAATCTTACGTGACCAACTTAAACAGCATGTGTTTTGTGGCCGAACTTCCCTGACCTCTGGGCTGTGGGTTCCTAGGAGAAAGACGCTGTGTCCTCACACAGCACTCAGATGCTGTTCATATGGTGCCTCCTGGGAGATGATTCCATATGTGATTGTGACTCAGTGAACAATTACATTTTCCCCCAGGCTTAGTATGTCATCTGTCCAGGAAATACTGTCAGTAAAGCCAAGGACACGGGCTTGGTCCTCACATCGTTTAATAGCGTCTGTCTATTATCCCTCTTCCTGACCCCTCTCCCCTACAGGAGACTCACAGAGCCTCAGCATAGAAAGAAGTAGGCATATCTGAACAGACTGGGCTATGCCAAACTATAAGGAGAATTTTTATTCTTAACTAAATGTTTTCCTAAGATCCTTTCTCATTTATATACTACCTGTGGAGGTAGAGTTTAGTAAAAACAACATCAAAACAACAGATTAATCAGTGTCAACTTTGAAGGCCTTTCCATCAGAAACAAGTTCCAGAGGCCACAGGCAATGAGATTTATTCCCCCAGGTCTCTAGGGCGCACTGCCCAGGACCTAACTCCACCATAGGAATGTCCCTCACTGCCGGCATGTAAAACTTCTTGTCCTTCATTGTCATCTCTTTTGACAGATGATAGACGGTCATGACAGCAAAAAAGTGAACATCCAGTTCCTCCGTTCCAACATTGGAATTGTTTCCCAGGAGCCAGTGTTGTTCGACTGTAGCATCCTGGAAAACATCAAGTATGGGGACAACACCAAAGACGTCTCCATGGAAAGAGTCATAGCTGCCGCGAAGCAGGCTCAGCTGCATGACTTTGTCATGTCGCTCCCGGAGGTAAGCACCAAGTCTGTTCCATACAGGAACACAGTGCTGTGGGGAGGCAGGATACCCTGAAAGTAGCAGGATTGTGGGTCGAGTCGAGGTTTAAGGGCAACACAGCTTCTTTCCCAGTGTCTTATATTGTCTTCATCTTTTAAGCAAAGCAAATAGCCTCCATCACCACATGTTAGGAAGTATTATACTGTCAAACAAAACGCACGCTGTAGAATTTGTTGCACATAAAACAATACCCACAGCACTCAATGTGGCCGGGTAGAAAGAAAACCAGAGGTTTACCGCAGGTTTGAAGGCAAACTTTCTCATTTACTACCCGACTGTGTGAATTTGGGATGCCTACCTATCCAATTCATTCTTAGTCTATTCCAGCTGCAAAATGCAAAGAGAGCCCAAAATATTAAAAGGAGGACATAGATAGAGGTCAAAGGGTAGGGAAACGGCCTACTGGTAGAGCTCATACATGAAACCATGGGCTCAAACATCAGTCACACAAAGCAAGCTGCAGCAGCAGTTGTTGGTTATCCCTTACGCACAGTGTGTGCGGGGTGAGATGAGTCACATCTGTCTTGGAGCCTTTTACTTCTCCAGAGCCAAGTCTGAATCCGGCAGCCTCCACTATGCGTTTCTCCATTCGCCAGGTATCTCTCCTGGTGATTGTCCAATTATAAGAAATACTTGTCTAATTGCAAGAAAATTGTTTAATTTCTAGAAAAAAAATGCCTTCTCCACTCCAGTTTTTCCAGTACCACTTGGAAGTTCCTTTTCTTCTTAGATTGCTACATTTGCAAACTGTCCACTTGAGGTGTGCTGCTTTCTTTGCTTGCTCTTTCACTGGTTTTCTCCAGCCGCTAGGCTCACGTCCTTCTTCTAAGCTGAACAGCCTAACAAGCAAGCACGTTGTAATCTCTAAATTGGAAAGCAAAGGAACATTTTGAATACCTGTGTTTGTTAGCGTGCCTAAAGGCAAAGGATTTTTAAAAAACTTATTGGAGCAGTATTTCCTTACTAAAAGTGTTGTCGGCATTTTACAGTGTGATAACAAAATGTGCTGTGCCTATGAAATACAAGATATTATAATGATTTTTCTTGGATCTTTCCTGGCTTCGTTAAACTTTTTCAGGAGGCAAGGAAGGGAAACACAGGCAGGTAGGTTAGAGTAAGGGACCAAGACAGAGGACCAGAAACTAGGGAAGTCAGGACTTCACTTTCACATTCGCTGTGCGCTGTTTATTTGTCTTTGTCCAGCTGTCTTACTTCTCCATGCCTCAGTTTTATAATGCATAAAATCAAACGACTGTCATTTCTGTGACTAGGAAACGGTACTCAGAATTAGTAGATTAGCCAAGCATGGTGGTACACACCTTTAATCCCAGCACTTGGGAAGCAGAGGCAGTAGTTTGTGAGTTTGAGTCCATCCTGTTCTCTGCAGAGAATTCCAGAATAGCCAGGATTACACAGTGAGACCTTGCAGCCTTGTAGAAGAAGGAGGAAGAGGAGGAGCTATAGCAGTGACAACAACCACACAATCCCCGATGCAAACTGAATGCCTGTATGAGTGTTAACTATTTTTAACTTAGCCCTGCTGGGCATCTAGCTAGACATTTTCTTTCCTAATTTCATAAAAAAATGCACAGCAAATATGTGTGCTAGGTACTAACACTGTATTTTGCAGGTGAGTTTTGCAGGCTCAAAGACATTTAAACAAGTTGTTGGTGTTCACGAGGCTAGTAAGCAACAGAGTATAACTTCAAACCAGGGCTTGTGTCCCAGAATGTTATCTCCAGGGAAGGACTCAACCAGAAAGCCTTTAAAGGCGTCTCTACCCTTGGGATTAGCCTATCTTGCAAAAGCTCTTTGGAAGAAAGTCTAGAAACCAGAGAATCTCAAACCAAGGAATATGCCCTATGTGGAATCTTAGCTGTACATAGGAAGAGAACAAAAGTGGAATAAAGAAATGCAGAAAATGGGAATTACTTCCCTCATTTTCCAGGCCAAACTTCATACAGTTAATATTTCTAACTAGATTTGATATATTTTACTGCTTTCAATCACTATTTCTAAGTTCAAAAAGGAAAAAGAAAAAAAACTTAAATTCACAGAAGAGTCATTGCTGTGGGCTCCAAACAGCACAGGAGCAATGACTGTGTTCTCCAGTTTTCAAACCTGCTATGTGTTTTTCCTAGAAATATGAAACTAATGTTGGAAGCCAGGGCTCTCAACTCTCTCGAGGGGAGAAACAACGCATTGCTATTGCTCGGGCCATTGTACGAGATCCTAAAATCTTGCTACTAGATGAAGCCACATCTGCCCTAGACACAGAAAGTGAGAAGGTATGTGTTAGTTTTCTTTTTTAAAAATATTTTTATTTTAAATTTTTTATTCATTTTACATACCAACCACAGTTCCCCATCCTCCCCTTCTCCTACTTCCCCCCTCCCCCAATCCATCTCCCATGGGGAGTCAACAAGCCCCTCCTCCCTGCATCAAGGCTGAGCAAGGCATCCCACCACAGGGAATGGGGTCCAAAAAGTCAGCTCAGGCATCAGGGATGGATCCTGGTCCCACTGCCAGGGGCCCCTCATACAGACCAAGCTACACAACTGTAGCCAAGGTGCATATAGCCTAGCTGGGCCCATGCATGCCCCTCAGTTGTCGGTCTGGAGTTTGTGAGCTCCCAGGAGCTCAGGTCAGCTGTCTCTGTGGGTTTCTCTGTCATGAGCTTGACCTCCCTTACTCATATAATCCCTCCATGTGTTAAATTTCTAAGCTCTTAGGTTACTAGAGGTGTCTTTGCTGGAATATTTGTACATATAAAATAATATTTTCAGTTGCCTTATTCATTTGTAGTAGAAACTGACAATATTTTTCTTTGGACACAAAAGATAATAATCTACAAATAGCAATCTAACAGGGCTACTGCCACTAAAAAGAAATTCACTTTGAAATAATTGTTCTTATAGGTACTTTAGGTTAAATGACATTTTTCAAAGGCCAAGAGTTTTTTTTACATATATTAAAACAACTTAGGTCATTTGTGAAACTTAATATGTTTTATAGTTTTTAAATTATGTGGCAGAGTAAGTAGCCAATACACAGCACCTAAAAGGAGGTGATAGCCATGGCCCAGTTTCCATAATAGAACGTGTAGCCAAGAGAAGATCAACTATGAAGTTCAGAGGTTATGATCTACATCTTTAAAATCGAGATTCCACTTTGGAGCACGCTAAAATGTCCTCAGTGAAGGGAGTATCAGAAACCATTAAGTACTCCCCTGCTCTCTGTGGTCTTTGGTTTTATCTTTCTAAATTGGACAATTCAGTATTGTGAAATTGCACAGTGACATAGTGTTTAGCTCATTCTTGCTTTACTGTACTTTCTCTAGTGTGTGGGCTGCAATTTAAATAAAGCATAGAGGCGTTGTATGTACAGCAATTTGCTTAATCTCCTTTAGTCCTCAGGCTTTGGGGTGACCCCTGAGCACAGAGCTGTTACTCAGGTGGTGTTTGAAAAGGACCCTCACAGGAGTGAGACTGGGAACAATCCCGTGTCTTTCTGTTGATTCTCCATCTTCTTTCTGTAGACCGTGCAGATCGCTCTGGACAAAGCCAGAGAGGGTCGGACCTGTATTGTCATTGCCCATCGCTTGTCTACCATCCAGAACTCAGATATCATTGCTGTCATGTCCCAAGGGGTGGTGATTGAAAGGGGGACCCATGAAGAACTGATGGCCCAGAAGGGAGCATACTACAAGCTGGTCAGCACAGGAGCCCCCCTCAGTTGACCCTACTCAAGACCTTCACGCGTAAGACCAGGAAGGCTGCAGGTTGTTGTACCGATACAGAGCATCGTTAACGTTTTACAGATATCGTCATTCGCTGGGACCCAAGCTAATTTTGAGTGACCTTCAGTGTAATAATTCAGTTTGAAATGTCTGTGTAGAAAAGAGAGAAACCAGGGTCAGAGTGAGTGAAAAGCCAAGGTCGGGCAGCTGCTTTGCCTACCGCAGCCACCCAGTGCTGCCCTGGGAGGGAGTTGATCGCTGAGGCGGGATCACTGAGGCGGGATCGCTGAGAGGGCCTGGAGTCTTCCCCTTGCGTTTGTGAAAGCTCCTTGTTCACCAAGCCCGCTGTGTACTCCGCACTCAGCTGTTGTTGGAGTCAGATCAAGGTCAAGGCCGAAGGACACAGGCTACCGGTATTTCTTCATGAAGTTTTGTTTTCTGTACGGAAGCAGATCCATTTACCTCTAATCCCGCGAAAGGAGCCCTTTCACATTCTGGAGTCTCTCAGGCTTGGGGAGGGCAAAGGTGAGCTAAGGAATTGCAGAGTTTACCAGTCAGGTGTACTGACTTAGACTGAAGACTCTGGTGTTGGTGTCGCCGTGCCCTACAGTCGGATCTGCCAGTGTGGAGCGGGGACTCTCTCCCAGGACTTCTGCTATTCCTTCCCTGCCCCATGTGGCCTGATGTCTCTTATTCCTGTGAAATCCTGGTCATAGAATGGAAATGCAGCAGCTTCCGAAGTTTTACATAATAGTCTAGTTAAACGTCATAGAAAAACACCATGGTTGTCATTTTCTTCACTAAATACCACTTCTTAAGGTATCAAATGAGGCGTGCAGCCTTAGGAATAAAGAAAATTTCAAAATGATGCCAGGAAGAAAATATGTGTGAGCTAAATTTGTGACAATGGATTTCAAAGACAAGAGGAAATTGGCATGCAGTCTGTTTGCCAGGAAAAGATTCTAGACACATTTCCTCCCACAGACCCCTGGAAAGGCTAAGATACAAAAGTCTCGGGGTCCTTGTGGAAGGAGGAGTCGGAGGGCCAAATGAGCCCAAAGTTAGAAGAATGGGCTGAAAACCTGTGTAAGTTTTGTGGGTCCACAGCCCACTCTTGCAGCAGGCTGGTAGCCCTGGTTCAGCTCCTGAAGGACACTAGCTACTGCTTCCCTTGCCCCAGGCAGGCTTGAGAGGAGGGCATAAGCTACAACTGAAGGGCTGAGTTCTACACAAGAGACGAGGGCCTGGGTATAAGATTATAGATGAACAGAAAATCTTGCGGCTGCCCTGCCTGACAGGGGAATCAAAGAATTACTCTCTGGCTGGAGCAATTGGTCAGTATAAAAGGGGAAGATCTATAGTCTGATGCTAGGAAAATTTCCTGTCCACACACAGTCCTACCATGAAGTCCAACAGCGTGAATCCACTGAGTGTGCTGTTCTCTGGCTGTTTGGTGTCTATCTCAGGAGACAGACTGGCTGGGATTAGTAGGACGCACTTTAACAAGTAAAGCAACCACAACAGGGCACCAGGAGATAGGAAATGACAGCTAACAGACAAAGCAGAGATTAGGGAAATACTGAGAGAGACAAGATAATTCCGGCTATCCAAATAGAAATAGGGCTCTATGAAAATGACCATACAGAAACATGTGCATGCTGGCACACTCACATCTCTCTCTCTCTCTCTCTCTCTCTCTCTCTCTCTCTCTCTCACACACACACACACACACACACACACACACACACTAAATATACAGAAAATAGCTCATGATTAAAGCAATGAAAAATTAAACAACAGAACAGCCCATGGACCATACTGTGATTGCCCCACCTCCCCCTCTTCCATCTTCCTCCCAAGTCCATCCTGCTTATAACTTCATAATCCCGTGCATATCGAATGGCTGTCTGCCTACAGCCTCTTCCCATGCCCATCAAATGA
This sequence comes from Bramus lutescens, assembly GCA_001685075.1. Taxonomy (NCBI): domain Eukaryota; kingdom Metazoa; phylum Chordata; class Mammalia; order Rodentia; family Cricetidae; genus Bramus; species Bramus lutescens. The sequence continues at coordinate 20,253 of LOEQ01004694.1, read as the reverse complement.
CTAGCTGCTTACAGAGGAAGACTGAGCTGTGATATTTTGAAATGGACAGTTACTGTTGCCATTGTTATTTGTCATTTGGTGTTGCCTGGTAGATAACAGCCAAGGTGGGCTAACAGGTTAACCTGAGAGGTCAGACTTGCTGAAAGTGCCAAGCTGGGAGCGGTGGGGGGGGCAGGGGGCAGAGTAATGCCTCTAGCTATGGAAAAGAACAGGGGCGAGTAAGTTTCAGAACAAATGACTGCTAAAGAGGAACTAAGGCCTGCAGTAAGACTTGCTCATCCTCAGCTCTTGAATCAGGAAGACTACAAGTCACTTGGTTAGGTTTGCAGTCAGTGAGGAGGGCCTGTGTTCTGCGAGGTCGCCTGTTTCCTAGGAAGACATCTGTGGAATGTGTGCAAGAGGAATGAATAAATATTATCCTTTTAAATAAAGCAATTATAAGTAATAGACGGGAGGGAACGGACTGACCAGACAAGTTGCTTCTGGCTGTGTTGTTTATTGCAGCGATAGAAGCCTAATGGATACAACCGAGCTCCTGATTTCTTCGTCCAAAGCTCTTTCAACTCCAATGGGTCTGCGTCCACTCTGCATGCCCGTGGGCTAAGCATCCCAGCGGAAGGAGGACCATGAGTTCAGAGCTGCATGCAAACATGCAACTTTCGGCAATGGGGTACTCATTCAGAAGTGGGGAGCCTGGAATATCTGATATTGTGTTCTGGTAGAGGAAAATATATGGGATCCCAATGAAGAGTATTTTGTCATGTATTAGTCAAGCGTTAAATTTAAGTTTCCTATCTTAAGAAATATTGGCAGATTTGTGAGATGGCTCAGCGGGTGAAGACACTTGCTGACAAACTGATGACCTGAAATTTGATCTTCAGGTCCCACATAGTGGAAGAGGAGAACAATAATAGATTCCTACAGGTTGTCCTTTGACACACAAAGACATTCATGTGTATGTGTGCGGGCACATACACACACCCAGAGGGAGAGAAACAGACACATACACCAAATTGAAAAAGAAAAACATAATTTTTAAAGCTACCTGCCTTTTTAAAAAAGAAGTGATCAGAACATTCTCACAGGACTGGCTGGCGCTGGATCTAATCTCATCTGTTTTCCTAAGGGCTTGGTTGATTATTTATCTCTTATGCATGCAAATCTCCCTGTAATCAGGCCACAGAAAGATGTCAGTAGAGAATTTTAAAGGAACTGCAGATTTCATTGCTGTTTCCTAGCATGCTTAGAGAGCAATTTGTATGCACACAGGCACCGTGGTAAAATAGGCATTATGTTCCTTTGTATTTTCTGAATCTCAGTCATCAGTGAATAATCTCACCTGCATAGGATGACAAGCCAAAGGAACTCCCATAAACAACCAAACTCCACTGCAGTTCTTTCAAACTGTGTTCAATTAAATTCCCAATTAATTTAAATGGATAGACTGTAAATAAAATAATGCACATGATTATCATCTAATTAGCACCGGCCAGCTTTAAAATGTGCTCATTAGTGAGTTGTAGAGTATCCTAAGGCTCATAATTAGTAATCAGGGTGTACGTGATTGGCATGGGTAGCTGCCGGGATGTAGCTACTCAACCCAATAAATCAGAGTTAGGGTGAAATATGCCTTATAAAGGGGAATGACGAATACATAGCCAGTTGGTGAATTGACATTTTTCTCCTTTATGTAATTAAGCTGCAATCCTTACTCTCAGACACAAGCAGATAAATCTAAGAACAACAGAACCTCTATCGGAAAATAAAAATGTGCACTCGAGATGAAACAGGAAGTCCCAATAATTACCATAAAAGAATACAAAAAGGAAAAAATACATACACACACAAAAAACCCTTTGTGTTCATTAGCTGAGAGCATGAAATTCTACTAGAGTAAGTACAGAATAAGAGGAAAGATAACCAAGGTCTTAAGCTTTCGTGCATGTTGAAAATTCCAGTAATCATTTCAATGTGACTGTAACACATGTTGTTATTTAGAGAGTACCTTGTCTTTATAATTTCACTGTTAGTGTGAAATCAACAGGCTGCAGAGGAAAGACACAGTGGAAGTTACATTCATATCTAAATGAAGCCATCATGGCAGATGCTGTTGATTGGCTACACTATTTTCCCTATTACAAAGGCTAGAATTTCTTAACCTTTTCAGACTCTCTTGCAGCTAGAGAAGATCAGGTGATCCTGTCAGGCTTATGAAACATAGGCACTGGACTCTGTATGGACTTTTCCTCCCTAAACAAAGCCTGGACAGGGAAAACAGCTGTTTCCCTACTTGTCTAGACCCAAGCAGCCATACTGTGATGATTTAGACAAAGACATGGTACACACTCTGACAGCAGAGCAAAAAAGACCAAGCCTGAGTTCTGTATATCCCCCAGCTGGTTCACCAGCCTTGGCTATTTACCTCACCCACCTTGGTAAAAGAGAAAAAGGCACATTTTGATTGAATAAGACCCTGGAATAGCTTGTTGTGGTTGTTAACCATGAATAAACACAGATTTAAGACAGGTTTTTACTCCTAAGAATACTGAAGAATAAGTGTATGGAAAACTAAACTGTACTATGCTTAAATGACCTTCAGATATGACCTTTATATTGAAAGATAGCCTAAAATGATTTTTGTTTATTTTTGTGTTTCTGGAGGCAGGTTCTAGTTATTTGACTAAGTCTAGTCTGGAGCGGTCTGTATGTCTCAAATTACCTAGAACTCACCTCAAATTACCTTCAACTCACGTTTCTCCTGCCTTAACCTCCAAGTGTTGGCATGACTAGCATGGGCGATCATGTCTAGCTTTTAGAGTGATCTCAAAGTTACTAATTTAAAGGAGGAGCCAGTTCATCTGCTTGCAAGTTACTATTGTGGAAAGGATGGTAGATGTCCCTGTAGCTTATGTTAGCTGTCTTCCAAAACTATTTCACCTCCCCTGCTTTAAATAAAGGAAGCTATTAATTAGGCATTTCATATGATGTATGGGAACTATGAAGGTTATAGTCTCTAGCCCTCATTAAGCATAATGGGCTTACATTGGGAACATCTGAACTCCATCTAAAGGCGATAAACCATTGGAAAGAAAATAAATGAAGGAGAGGGGAAATTTAAAGGTAGCCTAGAAAGATGCGAGGTCATGCCACCAGTCACCTCACAGCCAGTTATGGTCTCAACTTAATTCCCTAAAGCCCACAAGCTAGAAGTATTCCTAGGATCTATTAACGCTACAGTAGGTGGCTGGGAGCCATTTGGACACTCCTCAGGACAAAGGCTATGGTACTCTATGATAGCTGTGTATGACCCTACACCTCAAGCACCCAAAGGCACTTGATTAATGTCAAGTGGATGGTTGAAAAGTTAGAAAAGAAAAGCCCAGTTTGATCCTAAAGAGATCTTTGAACAGTTTTTGAAACTGTTTTCTAATAATATTTCTTTTACACGGTCATTCTCAAATACCTCAGTATCATAAAAACTAACTTACAGAGTTGTGTTACATTCAAGAAGCACATTTCAACTGCCGGAAAAATTAAAATATGACTTACCTCTTTTTTATTGTTTGAGATCTACTTACATCGTTTCACTCCTCTTTTCTCCATCCAAACCCTCCTGTATCTCTCTTAAATTCTTGGTCTCTTTTCTCAATGCTGTGACATGCATATGTTTATATTTGTACATATTCCTAAACACATAAGTGCACCCTGCTCAGTCTGGATATTGTTACTTGCATGCACATTTTCAGGGCTGATCATTTGGTACTGGATAACCAGTTAGTTGATGCCTGATCCAGCAAGCTTCTGAAAACACGAGTTCAAACAGCCTCACTTTCCTCGCAGAGCAAACATCTCCAACACCACAAAAGTCCCCTCTTTCACTCATCCTAGTATTTTTTACATCTGCTAAGTATCTCTTCTAGCAGGAATTTCCATCTTAAGGTGTCAAGGAAGAATGGAATTGACAATTTAATTACAAGAACAATCAGTGGGCATGAAGTCTATGAATATACTCATGTTAATAGTGTTGCCTCATTATATCAGTTGAATTATTTCACATCTTCAAGGATTCCCTTTCATAGCTACAAAACTTGAATTTTAATTGGCATAGAATATTTGAAAGGCAAAAATGTATTATATAGATCCGAAATTGTTTAACAAAAGAGCAAATTTCAAATCGGATTACAGCCCTTTTTAGAATTTATAGCCTTGTTCATCTCATTAAGTAAAATTAAAACAGTATCTATGAAATGCATTTTGCACAGCCTTTCATATCATCTTTCTTACTCTTTTTATAGAGAAATGACAATACCCCATACGTCTTCCACAAAGACGGTGCTTCGCAAGAGCCAACAAAAGAGGAATTTGAGGAAGGGTTACAGTTTGAATTTAAAATGTCCCCCATAAGCTCAGTTTGAAATTGCTGGCATCTAACCCCTATATCCTAATGCTATGTGGTCCACACAAATTGAGCTGCAATTGTGCCTCTTGATTGGCCAGGATGGGAAAAGCACGACCAGACCAATGCCAAGAGAATAAGATGCACAATAACAGCTCAGGACGGGCAGAATACTTGCTTCTCCTTTGCTAAATCAAGGCGGTCCTTAGATAAGAATGATTGACAGCTGCACTACTCTTTCACCCACCTCCCCAAACGTTCTTATGGCAGAGCTAGGGATAATTGTGAAGAAGAAAAGAGCCCAAGGACTACATGCTTTTAATGCGGAATTTCTAAACTGGGAGATGTCAGCGTGTGTTACAGGCAGCGGTGGGTAAAACACCATTCAGTAAAAGCATGGTGTGTGGTCATGGAACACAGCCTGGGCAACACTGTTTAGGAAGCAGAGCCTGGGGCCTGGAAAGTCCATTTTACAGTGGGAGTTGGAGTATGACTGAGCCTATCTATAGTGAGCTACAGTAGATGAGAGCTGGGAGCCGGACTATTTTCTTCATCTGGGGTGGGTTCTTTCTCGGGTACACATGTCACCTGCTCTTGCCTACATGGTTCCCAGATGATCCCAGGGATCCCAGCCCTCGTCTAGCCCAGCACTGGAAATGAGATGATGGGCATTGGGAGCTAATGTAACCCCTAGGTTGTGCTACAGGCCTAACCCAGCACATTCTTTCATCTCCCTCAGCCTCTGGGAGGAAGCAACACAGTCTTTGAACTGAAGACAGAGTTATATTCAGAAACCATGTGGCAAAATGTTGGTGGACTAGGAAAGACCCTTAGAAATTAAAAATTCACAACAGAAAAGAATTAATTGGCTCCACGCTGACCTTTATAACCTCCACTTTTGAGTTTTCTCCCTATCCCTTCTGTGCTGCCTAAAGAAATGCGATGCGGTTCCTTTGAAATCATTACTGCGATCTCCATTAAAGGACAGCAAAGACAGTAATTAGTACTTTTCACAAACCAGCCTCGTATCTGACATAAACTCCAGTTGTCCTTTGCAGAGCCCCAAATGGAGCCTTTATTCGCAGAACTTTCTCATGAGTTGTTACGGGAGCTGCGTCTGGATCTTTCTACCACTCAAGTCCTTTGCGTGGAAACAGGATAAGGACTTAAAGCATTAACAAAGTAGCATTGCCCGACCTTCATGGGGGAGTCACCAGATGACATTAAAGATAAGGGGACAGTTAGGAATGGCTCTTTAGTTCCTTGGCAACATTAGATTCAGGTATTCATCCAAAAATGCTGCCTACAAATTACCGTGAGACCAAGGCGAGGACCAAGTATTCAGGGCAACTTGTTGGGAAGCTTTTGTTACTAGTTTCTGAATGACCATAGAAACAAGGCTATCAGACATATATGTATCCTAAACCAGGAAAACTTGGTCATAAAGTCATTCAGTTATCAGAATATGTCCATTATTTATGGATAAACACACAGTTTTGATGCCTTTGGGATCTCAGGACATGATACAGGGAGGATGAACCCAGACTCCTCAATTTGGAGCAACAAAGCTTCAGGGAGACCCAGGTGGCCAGAGCTCACAGGATGGAATCAGGGGAAAGGTATCTGGCCTCTGTAGCAGTGCCTCTGGAAAATGCTGCCGAGACCAATGCTAACATGCTACAGAGACCCCACCCTACTCCAGCCCCCCCTTCACCTTAATGTAGTTAGGGATAGGAAACAATATAAATTTTGTTTCGCTTTTCAAGGAAAAGCATGATGGAGTTAGATTTGTAGCTACTAGACACACACTTAAATTAACTAAGAATGAATAACATTTTATAATACCTATGCTAGTTATTCTTTTTTTTAAAAGATTTATTTATTATATAATCAGTGTTCTGCCTGCATGTGTCCCTGCAGGCCAGAAGAGGGCATCAAATCTCATTACAGATGGTTGTGGGCACATGTGGTTGCTGGGAATTGAACTCAGGACCTTTGCAAGAACAGGCAAAGCTCTGGAACCATTGAGCCATCTCTCCAGCCCCACATGCAAGTTATTCTTATGTCAACTTGACACACAAACTAGAGTTATCTTAAAGGAGGGAGCCTCAATTGAGAATAAGATAAAATCTGGTTGTAATGCATTTTATTAATTAGTGACTGAGGAGAGGGCCCAGCCCATTGTGGGTGGTGCCAACCCTGGGCTGGCTGTCCTGGGTTCTATAAGCCAGGAGGAAC
>LOEQ01004693.1:92543-104987 GCA_001685075.1 Bramus lutescens | reverse complement strand
CTCAGTGGGACAAAGAAACTCCTGCAGCAATTGCCCTCACCACTTTGACCCCAGCCCCCAGCCCGGAAGCAGGCTGAGTTGGGAAATCCTTTGACCCCACAGGTAGAGAGGGGTGCTGGGGAAAGGAAGCTGGGATGGGAGGAGAATAGAAAGGCAGCAGGCGGGGGGGGGGCGCTGGATGGCCAGAAAGTTTAGGGGGATAGGAGGTGCTTGAGCTCCCCTTTCTGGGGCGTCAGGCTAGCTGCTGGTCCCCCATTCACTCACCCCTCCTGAAGGACGGAACTTCTGGTACAGGATCCGGGCCACTTGCTAACCAGGGACCTTGAAGATTAAAGGACTCCCTTGCTGGTTGCAGGCTCAGTGGGACAGAAACTCCTCCAACAATTGCCCTCATCACTTAGACCCCAGACCCCAGTCAGGAAGCAGGCTGAGTTAAAGGGTCTCACTGCCAAGGAGGCTGAGGACCACTGTGTTAAAGGGTCTCAGCAATAGGGAGATTGAGAAACACTGCTCTAGAGCAAAAACAGCTGCTGTCTCAGTTGTGGGTCAGGTGTGTTTTTATTGCTTGAGAATTTAATACATGCATATAATGTGTTTTGATGAAATCTATGCTTCCATTTCCTCCCCTACTCTCTCTACCACGGTTTCCTCCAAAGCTGAAGTGCTACTTTTAAAAATCACCAGGTCCACTCAGTGCTGCTGGTATGAACGTGGGTGTGGGGCCCTCTACTGGAGCCTGGCGAGCTTCTCGGGCTGCATCCCTAAGAAATCAGATGCTCCTTCCAGAAGCCTCCATTTGCCAGTAGTTTTTTTTTTTCTGTCATGCCCCCCTCTCATTCATGCCAAGATTCCGTCCGACTTTTCTTGTGCAAATACTGTGTATACAGTCACAGAAGCTGAGTTCCTGCCTGAAACTGGACTGCTGTGTCTGGAAAACTTAGTTTTGCTACAGCCACCCACTACATTTGGCTCTTATGCTCTTTCTGCTCCCTCTTCTGCAATGACCTTTGAACCTTTGGAAGGGGGCATGATATAGAGGTCTTATTGAGAAATGAGCAGTCTATAATCTTTTATTGTCTGAATTCTGATTAATTGTGGGACTCTTGTTAATTGCTAACTGCTACATAACAGAACTTTCCTGATGAGAACGGAAAGACGCACCAGTCTATTGGTATAAAGAAAGTCATTTTGAGGCAGTTTACTACCATGTCAAATTAGCAAAATAATATTAGTATGTTGTTCCCTAGGATCTATGACCCATGGGCTCTTGGCCCCATTAGTGGTGCCAGACATGCAATCCGCATTCTATGTAATAGTCCAAGTCCAATTAGAAAGAGGCTAGTTATTCTCATAACGTCTGTGTTCCTACTGCTTGAGTTAGCCTCTCTCGCCAGGCCACTCACTATTGTAGTTTTCAAGGCTAACCTCTGGGTAAGACTGTTGGTTACTTCAATGGCACTTCCCTAATATAGAATGTCTATTTATATTTACAAAGAGAAGAACAGAATTACATCTTTTAGCCCAGAAAGATGTGCACCGTCACCACAAACCTCCTGTAGGTTCATGTCTGTCCTTACATTCTGTAACATTTTCGTCTTTGTGAATTTGTGAGCATTTGCATGTATTATATCATTGTCTTTTATGGAGCAATGCTAGTCTTTATAGACTTATTCTGTTTACCATTTTTTTTAAAAACAAATGGGAGCAGTTAGATTATATGACTGTATTGATAGGAAGTAACAGTTCAAAAATAATTGATGAGGGCATGATTTCTCACTGACCTATGGTGTTAAAGATAACATAAAACCATATAAAAAAGCTAACATGATAAAATTTGATGTCAGCACTGGGGATTGGAGGTCATTTACCAGCTTTGATAGTTATTGAACCGCAGAATTAAATGTAAAACACCTGTTACTTTAGAGAACACGTGTCCTTCTTTAGAAAAGACACAGACAGCAGGTTAGACTCTCGTAACGGCACAGCCAGTGGGGACTTTTGGAAACCTTCTTTGGATGAGAAAAGCTGCTCTGTCTGTCCATGTCCCAAGCCTCACATCAGCAGCCTGGATTGCTCTGTCAGAACAGTTTCTCCCGTGTAACCAGTGCTTCCTAAAGCACTAAATTTTTTCCTGAGAACACTTTGACTTATTTCCTTGGCTTGCCTTTGTTCACAAGACAGCTTTCCTTTAAAAATCACACCCTCCGTCCTCTCTCTGAGGATTAGAATGGAAGTCATCATTTACAAATTGAAGGTTGACACAGAAAAGCATTGTGCTTGGGGTTTGATGAGCAAGGAATCACAGAACAAGAACGGACAGCAGCGTTATTCCACCGGAAGGAGCCCTCGGCATTGGTCCTGTGTTTCCCAGCCTGGAAGACACCACTTGCTTTTCCACTTGGGAGCCTTTATCACCTCCCCTGCTCCATTCAACTTGAGCGTCTCTGACATTTGTGAAGTTCCTCGCACATTCTGCTGAGCAGCAGGGGAAACCTCACTAATGAAGAAATAACAAGCTGAAGATCTGAATAAATATTTAGCTAATGAAGAGAAGGTACAGAGTTAATTCTTCTTAGCACCAGCAATGGAGGAAACTCAGTAGCAGGGCTTGCTCGTGTTGGCTAAAACCTGGTTCTTACAGAGTCCTTTACCGCAACACAGGGCATTTCCATTTCCCGGTTCTATTATAGACTAAGTGACCGCCTGGACCTGCCAATAAACTTGTTCTATTGTGTTTTTCTATTTTTAATCCTGAAAGAGTAAACCCATTTCTCATCAGAGGTATTACAGGCTGCCATGCTTTGGAGAGATGGATGGCAGTGGCGCTGCATTATTACACGCCCATTCATTTGTGAGCAAGTGTCCAGTCTGAAGGGAGCGATAAATGATAGCAGCATTTTCATCAGTTCAAAGTCTGTTTTATAAGAGAATGTAGGCTTTTTTTTTTTAAACACATTTGCTACAGCCGCATGGCAACAGCTTGGATTTTTTACCTTTTAGACTATGCTTTTGGTCTTAATGTATGATCAAAGTTCTGATATTAGAACCACAGTGATCGTTTTATGTGGCTCACAGTGGGTGCTGTGAGAAAGAACATGATTCTTTCAGGATTCACTAATTAATTAGGAGAGAGCCTGGTCTTGGTGTTGAAGATTCAAAAGTCCACTTGTAGCCCACAGGTTTTCCAGGTTTGGCTCCGGGGATAGGGTTCTTATGTGTTCTCCTTTTTAGCTCTTACACTTTAGTATCTTGCACTGAAGACTGCTTAAGTTATTTTGCAAAGAACAATCCACATGCCTAAATCTTCCTTAGACCCATGCCTTAAGAGTCCATATGGGGAAAAGTGAGTGTATTCATGTGTGTGCCCTGAGAGAGCTATGATGTCCAAAATTGGTGCTACCTCAGGGTTGGAAAGGACTGTAAAGATCCTGATGCTGACATTCTCGATGATCCTCCAGCTAAGTAGAAATATCTTCAATATGAAAGATAGGTGTCTGTTTCCTAAAGAAGTCACAGAGCAGTTGGTGGAAATTCCTTTATATGGAGGGGAAATTTACCTCTTGTCACTCTTACTCAAGCTTTGTTTCTGCTTTGGGGCACAGGCTTGCCAAGTGTGCTCTGACTGTGCACAAATGCTTTGTGCTGGATCCTCTGTATTTGCTGATCCCTCCAGCCCAGCTTCCTCATTATGAACTCTGACAGGAGAATCGCTGCCATAGACTGAAATGGAGGTGGTCTTCTTTTCTAGAGAACTGGAGTCAGTATACTGATATTACCACCCAGAACCTTGCTCCAGGAAGTAAACACACTGTTGCTATCTGTTCCTAAAATTTGAAGACGAAGGCAGAGAGTCTGAGCCATTTGCCCAAACCCACTTGTAGTTATTGGCAGAGCTAGAATTGGAACTGAAGAAAGGGATCAGTGCCCCGCTTGGCACAGGTATGGGAAAGCGAATTAGAAAACTGGGAAGAGTAAGATTTCATATACGATAGAATAAGAACTTTGAACTTGATCTGTCATAGACAGCTATGTACAGTAGTAGCACAGGATAAGTCTTCATTGGGCTGAATATTTATTCATGTCTATTTTAAGGCTTGCAAAAGCAGCATTTACCAAGTTTCCAGAACTCAAATTTTGTAACTACCTTGCTTGCCGTAAAAAGGAAGTCCAAATTTTAAACAGTTTTTCAGAATATCATCTTTTCAACTTAAGCAGCTCTCTTAACTATTTGTGAACTGTCAGAAATTTCTGTATTGTTAAACCCACTTTATATTCAAGGACAAAATATGCTATGTAGGGTTTTCCAACAATTTGGCAATTCAACTAACCTTTCCCTTGTCTCTTGAGGAAATCATCTTTAAAAATACTTTAAAGAATGTTCTGCTAAGGCAGACTTTGGATATCAGAATGCAAGCATCAACTTTGTCCACCTGTTTAGATATTATAGCATGTCAGAATGCCGGTGCCATTTTGTCCAATTGGTTAGGCACTTCTACCTTTATTCCAAGTTCTCTGAAAAGGCTATTTTCTTAGCATCATTGGAATAGGCCAGAATTTAAAAAAATATATAAAAAGTTACTTACAGCATTTTTTAAAGTTACCTTACAAGCCCCCAGATAGACAGCACTGGGGTATTTCATAGCAGAACACAGAAGTCAGCTATGCTGGGTCATGAGACAAAATGCTCAGACAGGTAACCCATCAAAGGCTGCTGTTGCTGGCCTTCCAAAACAAGAAAGGAATCTGGTGTTAAAGAAAATAGAGGGGTGTGGTTTTGAGACACTGGGAAGGTGACAGTAGTGGGACATGGTAAAGACTGGTCAGCTGGTCACTGGTGGTAAGAAGTTGGGAAGAGCTGAGGCTCAACATTGTAGGGCTGGGGGTACAGTATTAATGCCGGAAGTGTCAGAGTATAACTGACCTTTCTTTAGTCTCATGAAAGGTGAGATCCAGAAACACCAGCACATGGAGGAAAGCAGAGGCCATATGCACACTTATGACAGGCCCTGGTTTGCAAGCCAGTTACCAAGTGATGTAGGAGTGTCTTCTATCTATTTGTTGCTTTCATTGGTTAACTAATAAAGAAAACTGCTTGGCCTGATAGGTCAAAACATAGGTAGGCGGGAACGATAAAACAGAATTGTGGGAGAAAGAAAGCAGAGTCAGGCAGACGCCATAAAGCTCTGGCCCAAGATGGACGTGGGTTAGAATCTTCCAGGTAAGCCATGACTCCGTGGTGACACACAGATGACTAGATATAGGTTAATTAAGATGTGAGAGTTAGCTAAGAGAGGCTAGATATAATGGGCCAGGCAGTGCTTAAATGAATACAATTTGTGTGTTGTTATTTNTGTGTTGTTATTTCGGGGTATAAGCTAGCTGTGCGGGAGCCGGGCAGGACAAAATGCAGGTCTGCTGGCCTCATCACTACAACTAAGCTGTGCTGTAATTTCTATGGGAGCCACATGGGGCCATGGGAGGTCACCTTGGGAAACCCAACTTCAGCACAGCATGATCTGAAAGCAGTTACAGGAGCAGTCTCCCCTCTGTCCTGTGCAGCAGAAGATCATCTCAGAAGAGATGAGACTCATTCCTGGGACTTCAATCCTGGGCGCTGGGATTGACAATGAATCGGGAACCTTAAAAAGCACGGGGCTTTGATAGGGGTTGCAGCATAACAGCAGGCAAATAGCTCTTTGGCCATAGCAATTGATCCTTTGACAAATACACTGCTCTTGAATATCCTACAGGAAGGACATCCTGTTTCCGGGAACAGTATAGCGGGTGGTACTTATCCAAAGTCCTCTGAGCCCATTTTTCCTTTCTGTTCTAAACCTGAATGGTGTTCTACTGCCATCTTGCAGCAAGATTAAATGTTCTGGATGTTTCATGGATTCAGACGCTCTCGCTAACCTAGGAACTTTTGGGAAAATATTGAATTATCCATAGGAAATGCAAGGGGGAACCAGCACTAAGAAGGAAACACATTGAGAGCTGGTGGGGGAGGAAAATTAGCTAAATGTACATAAAGCGAAAGGACTTTCTCCGTTTGGTCTGTTGCTCTTACTTCTTCCTGGTTGTTCTTGAAGGTGCTGTGGGCACTAGGGATACGCTCTGGGGAAAGTAGAATTGTGTCGGTCTTTCTTCCTACTCTGTTCTGGAAGAGAGGACACCCAGAAGGGAAAAGATGCATTTCACTCTCTTTTACCATGTGAGTCTGAAGTTAGAAAACACAGCTCAGGTTCTCAGAGCTCAGCTAAGTCTTTCGGATGTGGCTACCAGCAGCTGTGGATAGGAAGGAAGTGGGCAGGCCGTGGGAAGTGCAAGTGTTCAGGTGCTGATCTTCTTTGCTTTTGCACTCATCAGCAGGACCCAAGCCATCAGGGACTAAACAAAAGACAGTTGCTACTGAATGACTCAGCAAACATGGCTGCCAGAGTCAAGGCTTCTCAAGGCTGTCAGAAGCTCCAGTAACAGGCCTGGGAGGGTTCCATCTAGGGTTTGCCCTGTAGGAATGTCCTTTTGTCTTCCAAACAGATTATGGGAGCAATTAGAATACATAGAGGCTATACTAAAGAAGGGAAAATTGAATTCCCTTCCAGAAATAATTTTACAACAAGGAAAACTCAGCAGCTATCTTTTCATTGTGTGTTTCCTACGAAGACACGTTAGTGGTTAGTGTGCTTACTCTAAGTGATGGGTATATATACCATAGGAAGAAAACTGTTCCAAGCAAAATGATTATTTCCTGAACTTACATTCTTGAAAGAAACAGGTTGAAATAAATTTTTCTTAACATAATATGTATTATAATCATAGCATCTAGGTAAGATTTCATTATGACATCTCAGCTCAATGTAAACCACATTCCCTGCCATGTTTTTATAAAACATCACTCGGGATGAGGTACTCACATTAACCACAATCACTGAAATGACTGATGCTTAACTCCAGACACTTTCTGCCATTATTAAACTTCATTATGGAATAAAGTATGTGGGTGGAATCGTGGCTTGAGGCTTCTGTAATTTCCTCTCTGCGTTTCCCTTGCACTTTTCAGTTACATCAGCTGAATCGTTTCATCTTAGAGATGCAAAGACGAAGGGAAAAGAACAAAAACGTGGCCATTAGGGGAAGCAGTGTGAATGTGCATAGTTAATGGAAACCATTTTGACATTCTGTATTTGATTCCATGGTGTTCCTACTCAAACCATTTCAATAGCATATTAGAACAAAATGCTACATTGTGCTGTGCACTAAGAATGCGAGTAATAGACTTCAAAAAAATTACCTTTTCGCTGAAAGTACTGTCTGCTGGAAATGAAGAAATGTTTTGCATTATGAGAAGCTAAGAGCAGCAAAAGGGAATGATAACCGTGGGGGTGGGGGTGGACTCTTTACTCTCCAAAATGCACGCTTTTGCTTGCTAAAGTACAATTATGGCATTCTCGTTCAACCACAGGCTTCTCATCATATGGATTATTGTTCTCTACATATTTTGATGATATTCTTATTAATCCCACTCCAGATTTATTGCTGGTTAAAAATGGGACTCATAACTTTGTTTACCTCAAGACCAAAATGCAAAACACAGTTGACTACTTGTAAATGTGCTGATTTTGATGCTGAGAATGGGACTCCCTTTGTAAAACTAAAGACTAAGGAACCACACACAGGACAGTGTCTCCTTGCTTCCCAGTGTGGATTTTCAGGGCAGTGCACCTTCACAGAGGGAGCATAGGCCCTATGGATGCTACTGAAGATGAGATTTTGAGGGGCTTTTGAGGTAGAAAAAGGAAAAGGCTGTCCATGTGAGGAAGTAGTTCCAGGCGTGAGACACATGGACGTGTGTGTGTATACTATTCATTAAGTACTTTTACAAATATCTTATTTGATTCTGGTTAACAGCTTTTGGAAGCAAGCACTATTCCCATTGCTTTTTATGTTTTTGTTTTTGTTTTTTTCTCCCACAGAAACTGCAGCTTTGGGACAAGATATGGATTGCCTAAGTTCATACTGCTCATACCAGACACAACCTGGAAAAACAGGTTCCATCCCTTTACTCTAGGGGAACTGGAGGTGCATAAAAATAGGGGGAGATACATCAGTTTTGCAAGACCAAGTGTAAGAACACGTTAACACTGATTTCACAGAGTTACTCGGCTTCTGGATCCTCAAGCAAGGCTGGAAGCAAGGATTCCCAGGGAGACAGCAATGATGAAGCATGAACTTGATTTTGTCTGTAGAGCTCTGGATAGTGTAAATCAGATAAAAAGTGGCTTGGTGTCTGAAATCTGTTTTCAGGAGAAGGAAAATATAGATCAAATTTCCAGACTCCTTGGTACTTATTCCATACCTTACCACGTTGATGTGATTTTACACTGTTCACCCAAGATAGAGGCCAAAAGCTCACCTAAATGGATCTCTACCCTGATGCCTTGGAAGTTGGTGGAAAGGGTTTAGCATGATCTGGGCCACTTATAGTGACCTACCTATTTGCACAAAAAGGAGAGGAAAGGCTGCTTATGCCTGTGATCCCAACAGTTGGGAAGCTAAGGCAAGGAGGATTATGTGTAGCAGTCACTACAGGGTGCTCCTCCCCTCAATGAGGCCCCAAAGAGAGCAAAGTGGTTCATAAACAGCAAAAGATGGGAAGCCAGCTGTAACACCTTTGTGACTCAACTTACATCCAAGGCTTTGACCTTTGGTCCATGCTTAGCATCTGACAGACATCAAGAGGTGAGGGTCTCATGGTCCTGCTCTTAAGAAGTGGTCTTCTGTGAGTTTGTACCCTCTTCACAGCAGGTGTGGTAGTTCCAGGTTGTTGGAACCATACGAAGTATGAAAGAAAGTAAGAGGTCGGAAAATCAGAAGCATGTGTCTGTGGGATCTGCAGTTACCGAGGGTAGGATTGGGTTGGGCCAATTAGGGGCCAGGTTTTGGCTTGATGGGTACTGTTCACAAAGATAAGGTTCATAAAATGTCCTCTTTAGGATCTATGCAGATGCTGGAGCCAGGAAATGGAGGCCTGAGCTCAGGTACCCCCAGCCCCAGGGACAGCTTTGTGCCTGCTTTGTGCCTGTTTCTCTGGGGGTTCTGGGTAGCCAGGCAGGCAGGTGGGTGGGCAGAAGAAGAGCCTTGCAGCCTCTCATGGGTGTGTACTCCCTCGTGGACGTAGGTGAGCAATGGTTCTCACTTTCACTATCATTCAGCAAACACATACACCCAGCTTTGTTGCCACTTCCGTGACACTGTCCACCTGCCTCTGACAGTCTCACATTTATCTACTAAGAAACTGAAGCATTAGCTAAAATATGAAGCAGCACTTGACTGAAACGTATTCTAGAAAATTCTGCCATTGGATTTTGGCGTAAAACGACTAGTTTTTTTTTTTTTAACCAAATAGTGCTTTAAGAGAGAACTGTTATTTAAGCCAATAAACCAATATGAAGTTCAGGCATATGCGCTGGGAACCGCATGCAATGAAGAAAAACGGTTAAAAGGATGAATGATCACCTGATGTGCGAATAAAGAGAGACAATGGTGCCAGGTGGTGCTGGGCGCATAATAGCGAGAACAGTAGGTCAGAGCGCAGCAATCAATACCAAAGAGAAATCAACACATTCAACATCATCCCATAGTGCTAAGCTGATTATCCACTTCAAGCATTTGAAGCAGCAAGATGGACGTGTGATGCAGCCTTTATTTTCCTTTTCAGAATGGAGAGCTAGGCATACAGGTGAACTGGTGTCTTATGTTGCTCATGGCTGCCTACAGAGACAAAGATTTCCAAGGAGAGAGACACCTTTCTCAATGACTACTGCCTATATCCTTTTTATTACCTTTAACCATGCTTACCTGTGTAAAAGAGTGACTTCTGAGGGTTTTTTTTTGCTTATGTATACATAGGTAGACACACACAGAACATAGATGCTTGGATAAACATATACAGATGAGTATCAGTTATTTTATCCACAGTCTTCTGATGTCATCTGTGTTAGACTTATAATGGAAGAGAGAGTGAGAGAAAGAAAGAGAGAGAGAGAGAGAGGAGAACGGTGCTCCAGGGAGGGCGTAGGCATGTATGGTCCTGCAATGAGGAATTTCCTTGGTCTCTATGTCAGTTAGAGAATTCTGGTTTCCCCAGGCTTTTGGAGACAATTTTCTTGAGAAAATGCACTGTTAGCCCATCCCTCATCATTAGAAAGCTGCAAAATCTCTGATTTGTTATTTGGAGGTTCTTGTTATTTTTCCTCCTCAAGGTTCATAAATTCTCCGCTAAGATTAGCTTTTTCTTTCTCTACATACCTGCTGCTTCTATACATTGCATAGATGCTCTTTTGAATGTGTGCTTTGTATGGTAAACATCCTCTCCTGATATGGGTGGGAGCCCAAACATGCACCCCATGGGTGGGCATGACCCACTTTCTTAGTGGACTGTGGACCCACCACTCTGCGAAACAACTTGGGTGAGGATTCAGGGGCATCAGGGGGAATCAGTGCACCTGCCTGAAAGCAGAGGGGAGACTTGGGTCAGAGGAACTTTAATGGAGCTCTTTGGGATTGTCTTAAGTAGTTCTTCATTCTAAATACAAAAGAGTTTAAATTAAGACTTGTACTGTATGGGTTCCATTGGATAGCTTATAAAAATAAGAGGACGTACCAAGGAATTTTCCAAAATAAACTGAAGGCAGACATCAGTATTATTTCATGTTTAAACTATGATGGACATCACCAGACTGAAGATATTTCCCCACACAGTCTTATGAAGTATCTGTTTTAGATCCATTTATTCTTTACACTTTCCATGTTCTGCCAATCTTTAGTCCTCACCCTCTTTCCTCTTTTCATTATTTAAATTGTCTTTTACAATAAAAATTTGTTTTGACATGGATTCTCATTGTATAACCCAAGCTGCTCTTGAACCCACCTTTTCTTCCTCAGTTTCCTGCTTCTGGGGGCTACATGTGTGTATCACCATGTATGACTCAGATTTATTAATGAAGACAACTCTCCTAAAGTTAGCTTAAACTTAATAAAATATAAATTGTGCTGTAGGCTGAATTGTGTCTGCCCTTCCACTAATGTAATCTTGGCAAAGGAAGACCAAAGAGGACTCTCCATGGCATACAGTTTCCATAAGAAGAAAATCACAGTAAACTCTGGGAGTCAGCATCTTAGTCCTTGGTTGTGGTATTGACAGATGGAACTCAGATGCTTGCAGTTGGATCCATATGGAAACAAACTAGACGGTGTGGGAAGAATTGGATTTATCAGCCTATTTTGTGTTTGCGTGTGTGTACATGTGTAAATAAGCACACATTCATGAGAAGGAGGTATATGTACATATTTATGAATGTATATGTGGAGGTCAGAAATCAGTACTGGGTGCCTTTCTCACTGTCTCTCTACCTTAGGGTTTCTAGTGTTGTGATAAAGCACCTGTGTGTCTCTGCCTGTCTCTAGTGGTGGGATTACAGGCACATACTGCTCTGTTCAGCTTTCTAATGTAGGGAGAGGGGATCTGAACTTGGGTCTTCATTCTTGTGCAATGGGTAAACATGACTGACTCGTCTCTCCCCCTATCCCTTCCAGTGTAGTTTTGGTATTATAGCATACTGTGAGCATTTCCCTCTTCCCCAAAAAGTTGGGGAGGAAAGGGTTTATTTGGTTTACACTCCTATTTCACTGTTCATCATCAAAGAAAGTCAGGACAGGAACTCAAACAGAGTGGGAATCTTGAGTCAGGAGCTGTAGAGCCCATGGAGGATGCTGCTTACTGGCTTGCTCCTTATGGCGTCCTCAGCATGCTTTTTTATAGAATCCAGGATCACCAGGCCAGGGCTGTCCCAATCCACAATGGACAGGTTCCTCCTGCATCAATCACTAATCAAGAAGATGCTTTCTACCCACAACTGATTTTATGGAGGAATTTTCTTGACTGAGGTTCCCTCCACTCCGATGACTTAAGCTATATCTAGCTGACATAAAACTATCCAGCACACTTACTTTTTGAGACAGGGCCTCTGGAATTCATCAGTTCTGCCAGGATGGCTGGCCAATGAGCTTCAAGGATCTGTGTATCTCCGCCTGTCTCTAGTGGTGGGATTATAGGCACATACTGCTCTGTTCAGCTTTCTTATGTAGGGAGAGGGGATCTGAACTCAGGTCTTCATTCTTGTGTGAGGGGTAAACATGACTGACTCATCTCTCCCCCATCCCTTCCAGTGTACTTTTGATATTATAGCATACTATGAGCATTTCCCTCTTTAGGTAAAGGAATGCAGAGCAGACTAGGATTGTTATGTTTTGATTAAAGGTGTTTTTTAGGGAAATTATTGCTATCTTGATGCAGCGTATAGTCTGAGTTTAAGAGACTTGTGGTAAAGTGAATTACACTATCCACTCAACTGACTTTTAGAGCTTGGAGGACAGAGCTTGACT
>LOEQ01004693.1:81895-92525 GCA_001685075.1 Bramus lutescens | reverse complement strand
ATCTCCTTGGATTGCCATGATAGAAGGTTACAGAGGAGGTGATGCAAACAACAGATGTGTGATCTCTCAGTTTTGGAGCCTGGAAGTCCACGATGAAGGTGTTGGCTGGGTTTCTCCAGAGACCTTTCTCCTTGACTTGTGGATAACTGTTCTGCTCATGCACCCTGTGCATATACATGACACTGTCCCTGTGTGTTTCTGTTGTGTATCCTGTACATACATGTGACACTTTCTCTGTGTGTTTCTCTTGTGTATCCTGTACATACATGTGAAACTTTCCCTGTGTGTTTCTCCTGTGTATCCTGTACATACACATCACACTTTCTCTGTGTGCTTCTTCTGTGTACCTTGTGTATACACATGACACTCTGTGTGTTTCTCATGTGTACCCTGTCTATAGACATGGCACTTGCTCTGTGTGTGCTCTCTTAGTTCTTGCTCTTATTAGGACATCATTCCCCCTGAGTTATGATGAGAAAGAGGTTTAACAAGTACCTCTTTCAGCTCTCTATCTGTAAATATAGGGATCGGAGGTTTAATATGTTGATGGAAGGACTTAATACATAACAGAACTTTTGTCCTCTCAAACATGGGCTGGTTGCAGGATGTAGTTTTACTAAGTGTCTTGGGCTGTGTCACAAGGGAGTTGACCTGGGGGACAGATACTGGAACATCAGAAGCTTCCGTTTCTCACCAGAAAGCCACTGGATGCAGGCAAACCTGAAGAATCTCTTATAGGATGTTTTCAAGGATCCCAGAAGAGGAAATTCTAGAACTACTTTGTTCTTTCAGTGAGCTAACTGAGGAACAGCTTAGGAGGACAGAAGGGACGGACAGGTGGCCAATGGTAGACAGACAGTATAGGGGAGACAGACTTTGAAATAGCCAAGGTGGGTTGTGTTTGGCATGTAATCCTGGCAGTCAGCATGTCACACCACAGCCACTGAAAAACAGAAGTAAAGATTGGTAGAAAAGCCTGCCATGGGGGCACATGTGTACAATCATAGCACAAGGGAGACCAAGGCAGAGGGATCAGAATAGGCCAGCCAGGGCTGCATAGCAAGTTACAGGCCAGCATGCCAGTCTGCTGCAAAACAATGAAACTTCAGTGTTAAAAAAAGAAAAAAAATGGAATTGGTATCTATTGATTTTAATATAGTTTTTATATTCTGAAATTGGTAACCATCCTTGATTATAATATCCTAAGGGAATATTTTAGAGATGTTCCCTGCACCCTTATTTATAAAGTGGAGGAGCCAGCAGAGACTGTTTCTTCAGTGTCTGGCAGTTGGCCTAGCCATATGTAAGGAGCGCTATTAGACAGCTATGTATTTTTTAAAAATCATGATTAGGAAGTATCTTTGCTAATATACATAGTGCTTCATCATCAGTTTAGATGGTTCAGGGCTACACATGTGTGTGTGCACACCATGTGCGCGTGCACACACACACAATGGTATGGTAGAGCTTTGTAAAATTCAAATGAGAAAGCCTGGAAGAGTCTGTGCCATCTTCCCAAATTTAAGAATGATCACCCTAAGAAGAAAGACTGAGTATTTTTAAAACAAGTTTGTTCTTTTCTAGACTCATAAATAATGATCTTGTAATATCATTATAAATAAATGGTGTTAAATGATATGTACTTCAAATATAAGCAGTGCTAAATTATTCTAGCCAATACTTTATCTACTTTACTCCCGAAGGCTGCTTGGGAAGGAGTACTTCCCCACATTCCAGTGATAGCAGGCAAGTGCCACTTCCCATTGCTTTTTCCAGAACAAGCAAGATGATCCCCTGGTATGGGAGAATTGTTTGTATTCTGTCAATCATGTTTTAAATAAATGCTGATTGGCAGGAAGTATAGGTGGGTCAACCAGCAGGAAGTAGAGGTGGGGCCATGAGAACAGGAGTATTCTGGGAAGCAGGAAGCTCCCTCTGCACTCCTGTCCAGACTCTTGAAGAGGCAAGATGTGAGCTGGCCCACTGAGAAAGGTTCTGAGCCATGTGGCTAACATAGATAGGAATAATGGGTTAATGTAAGCCACAAGAGCTAATAAGTAGCCTAAGCTAATGGGCCAATCAGTCTTATAATCTTATGGAGACCTCTGTGTGATTTTCTCTGGGACTTGCCGGCTGTGGGGAACTGGGCAGGACATAAACCCCAACAAGCCAGCCTTCATGTTACAGTCCCCATCTTGTCAATCGAATGCATGCACATCCTAAGACACCCCTGCAATTAGCATCTTGCTTTCCAGTCCTCCAGCATCTACTCACCCTGCCCCTAGCATGGCATTTTCCCAGTGGTCACTGCCTAATCTCTCTTGGTCTCATTTCTTACTGCTCAGCAAGGCCTGAGTAAATAAGTGGGACTCTCTGAATCTTAGTTTTTAATTTTTAAAATTGAAAGCATGGAAAGTTTGAAAGTGCTTGAAAGGCATGAACAGCAGAGAGAAGAGTAAAAAAAAAAATCAAGCGACTCCCCCAGGAGATGAGAGCCCAGGGCGCCATGCAGACTTGCCTTCTGTGCAAACCAAGTAGCCTGAAAACAAAGGCAATAGAACACAAATCATTTCCACGTCTGTGGGGCAGGAAAGACAGTCCCTGAAGAAAAGAAAAGAAGTAAATCAAGATTAAAATCCCTGCTTTTCTCTCTTCCCTAGAATGCATTCATGGTTCCTTTATGCTGCAGTAAGGTGCCACGGAGACTCTGGAATGCAACGAGATAGCAGACAAGCGTATGAACAATGAACCGAATTTCTTTCCTGGCTCTTCTAAAATTGGTCTATAGCAAAGTGAAAAGGAAGCTCTGATTGCTGCATCCCAGCATCTCTCCAGAATTCAAACGGAGACTTGCTTTCCCACTGAAAGATCTAAAAAAGTGAAAAACCACAGCTTACAGGAGACTCTGGTTCTTCTTTAAAAATAAGATTATAATGAGGTTCATGGAAATTTGAAGTGTACAGACTAAGCATTAATCCTAAACAGGCTACATGATTAGAAACTTAAATTTCACTGAAATTTAACTGATACCTCTTGTTGAGTATAATCTTAGATCAAGAATCATTATAGTTTGCTTTGGAGACTTTGGTGTGGTTGCTATGACAACAGAACTTAAGGGCATTTTCGTCTACATGGAATCACAAAATGACAGATGGCCCATTATGGAACTGTACATATTTGGAGATGAAAAGAAAAATACATCAATCTGAAGTTCATTCATTCATTGTGCTGATGCGGAAGAGCTGAGCTATGATAACGGTGGGAGTCAGAACCAGTCGTCAGAAAGGGAAGGTTAAAATAAAGCTTTATTCATCACTGCGCATGTCAGCTGCCTAGAAGGCAGCTGACGGATCACTGCCCCTCCCTAGCCATGCACAGAATTCTAGATTAGCAGATTTTGTTCAGCATCATTCAGGGAAGCTTCCTCCACGACGATAGTTAGTTAGAACCTGAGTGAGGCTGGCTGAAGAGTAGAGGGCAGCAAGGTGACAGAGTCTAGGTGGGCAGGGTGCGCTTGCTCCCCCTTTCCATGCCTTGGGGGTTCAGACAGGATCCCAAGAGAGGCGGATGATGGTGTATTCAGAAAGGGTACTAGAATCAGAAGTCAAACTGAAGAACTCAAAACTAAAACAAATTGTGGAAAGTGCTGAGCAGTGGTGGTCCTTAAAATGACCACTGTGGATTTAGCAACACTCAGCTGGAAGTTTTGCTTAAGTGTCGAGTTCACATTTTTGATTCTGAAATATTAATTATCTGGAGAGTAAAGGAATGGTCTAGAAAGACTCTGACATTTGTCTGAGTAAGTGTGGCTCTCTACTTATTTGTCCCTTTTCTGTGCTTTCGTTTCCTTTCCCATCCCTGTCCTGTTCTTCCTGTCTATTTATAATAGCTCAACCCTGACAGTGAGCAAATCTTCCCTCATGCCGTAGGCTGTGTGCTAATGAAACTGGCCATGGCATCTTGTTTTTAAATGTAATAAGGAAGGAGATACAGAAAAAAGTATTTGTGGCCTCAAGGAAAAAGTCAAGAAACTTGAGGTCTGAAAACCATTGAAATTGTCAGCCTCTATCAACACAAGATGCTGGATTTGAAGGCAGCCGACCCCTTTCTTTACCAGCCGTCATGCCTCAGTGTTTGGTCTTATAGTGGATATCTTAATAAGGAGGCTAAATTATTAGATGAGAATTTTGGCTCCATGGCCATGAGGCCTTACCCAAGAGGCCCCTGTTGGGACCCAGTATTCAGCCATCTCTTGAGTTGAGCACAAGTAGTTCTTCAACTTCTGAGCAGGAAACACCCTCATTCTTTAGGCCCACAAAACAAAACAAAACAAAACATATTTTGTGGTAGAGTCCGAAAACCATTCACCAAATTGGACCCTACAACTGAGACTGGGTAAGTACTAAGGGACAAAGTCAGTGCGGCCAGATTTATTCTCTTTGGTGGCTTCTTAGTATAATTTGAGTCTTGGCCTTAAAGGATGGAAAACCAATACATTAACCTTGATAACACTGTCTCTTTCCCAAAGATTCCTACTTAATTAGTGTGAGCATAAAGCTTGTCAAAATGAGGAAATGAGGCTATTCCTCCTTCCTAAAGAGGTTCCAAGGTAAATTCAAACAAATGGCTGAAGAATGCTCACAATTTAGCGACATAGCATGGAAGCTTTCCTGGTTAGATGTTTTGTTACACTCCTTGAAATATTAAGAAAAAACCCTTTAACCACAGGAAGCCATTTGTATATGTTTGTATGTGGCATGTCTAACACACACATGCACGTGCTCACACACACACACACACTCAGTTTTGAATACTGGCATGTTGTAAAATTCTGTTTTCTTTTCATTCCTGGGTGTTGTAAATAAGTTGGTCGGTACAGTGGGCTTTTGTCAGACTGGCAGAATGACAATCTTATTTTAGCACATCCTAAAGTGACAGCCAGAGACTGTTCTGCACCACCACCGTGCAAATAAAATGAGCTTTTCACAATATTTTTGCAGATGTTAAAGGTCGTTAATAGAATGAAACCAGATGACTCAAGCAATCCATCCAGAATGATTGGCCTTCGTTTTCCTTCCTAGCTTAGAGACACAGAGACCCCCTTTCTCTTCTACTTGGCTGCATTTCACATATTTTCTAGTTATTTAATGGCTTCCAAAATCATAGAAGTAACAGTGGTAGGCTATGTATTTCTTGGCATATGCCTTCTTCCTTGTTTGACAGAGGTAGAATTTTATTGCACCAAAATAGTGTTAGCTGTTTTTAAAAAAACCTCTCTGTTAACAATTGCTAGAACTTTCTCTTTTTACAGAGGTAAGCTTTTGTTATGAATTACACGAAATCCTCCTTCTCTGTGAAAAGATTAGAAGAGGCAATTAACTGGATGAAATGCTCCTGAATTTGTCTCTCAGAATAGAAGTGAGGAAGCACAAATCTGGTCTCATGGTTTAGAGGCACTGCCTGCTTGCTCAGGCTGCTAACTCGCTGGCTGGCCATCTTATTCCTGTCTCATCTGTAGCGTTTGGACCATAGGTAACGAAGCTGCTGTTAAAATAACTGGATGGACCTGTGTCAGCCAGAGCTACCGAGCAGTTCGCATTTAGTATGCCTTTAAAAATTACCCTGTAGGATTCCGAAGGGAAATATTTGGAAACTAATGTTCATCACGTGGGGGAACAGAACAAAATAAAACACTCCATTTCCCAGAGAAAATGAAAGAGCAATGCAAACATGGTTTGTGTTTTCCAGATATTACAGTTTGAATTAGAAATATCCCCCAAAGGCCCACAAGTTCAAGGCTGGGTCTCCAGGGTGACCTGGTTGGGCCTGGCAGACATATTTACGGAAGAGGCGGGGCCTATGAGAAGTCAGGATATTGAGGATGGCCCCTCAAGCGGGTGTGTGGGGGAGGCATGAGGTCCCTGTCCCCTTCTATTTTTTCATTTCCTTTCTGTCAGGCACCATGAGATGAGTGGTAATAGGGCCTGTGCTCCAGTCTTGGAACAGTGAGTCGCAATGAACCTTGGCTCCATTATCTCAGGTAAAGATGGGAAGCTCACTAGTGAGGCGGATTTCCTTGTAGGCAGGCAGTGCAGTGGTACAGGCTAAAGGAGCACTGTGCTGTCCTCCCCTCGGGGAAGGTTATTTTTCGCACAGCAAGCCATTCGAGGAGAATGACTCGCCCGCAGAAGGGACGAGTGAATGGAAGGTATGAGGGTGTGTTGGCTGTGAGGGGAAGATGGAAATATTAGATGCATAAACACAAGGAAATGAGCTATCCTGAGTTTCCAGACACCATGAGACTAGTTAAGGAATTCTGAGAGAGCGAGTCACCATGTAGTCACTGCTAAACACAAACAAACAAATAAACAAATTATTGAGATGAGAGGCTACGGCATCCCAATTTCTGTTTGGGTTGCTGAGGAAACAGTGAAAGCCTGAGTGCAAGGAGCTTATAGTTCAGTGAGGAAGAGAAACAACAAGCAAATAAAATGCATAGTGAGAAAGTCGTATTCCGGATAGAGGGATGAACCCGTACACAGGATTTGCAGACAGCTAGAGAGCAAGTAAGCGTAGCAGAAGGTAAGCGAAGTTGAGAATGTTCCACACCAGCAAAAGGACAAAACTGGACTCTAAGGATCTAGAAAAACCTGTGGGGTAAATAGAAGGACAAACAAAAGTGAGTCTGAAAGCCATGGTCAAGGAGATGCAAACAGTAGAGGGCATTGTCCTTCAGGAGAAGTCCTCTGAGCACATTCTTGTTCTTTGGAGGCAGGTATCTTGATACTATAGTACCCTGAAACACCAGGTAGATACCCGTGTGTATGTTCTCGAGTGTGCCCGTCCAAGACTATTGCCTGCATGACAAAATGAGGCCATGCTTCTGGAGTTGCAGAAGTATCAGTGGAATCCATATAAATATACTTTCCCAATTTCAAATGATAAACTGAAGAACAAAATGAAAATTTCCTTAAGCACTGTAAATGAAAGGAGTGTGTAATTTAAAATGTCATACTTCAGGTGGAGTGTATGAGCAAGATTCCTATAATCAATCAGTCAGAGAAGCTATTGTTTTGGGGACTATTTGAAAGTAGATAAGCTGAAAATATAATATTTTGAGGATAAGAAGAGAGTGATGATATATGAAAAATTGCCTTTTATATCAACATATTGGGTTCCCAGTTAAATTTAGTGTTATTTTCTTTATAGAATCATAACAAGTTAGAAGTTTCAAATACCTCAAGAAGGGAATAAATATCAGTGAGAAAAAATTTAACATTTCTCTGAAACTGCTTTAATATATTTCAAACTTAATGTGCTATCCGTGCAATGTCAAACAAGATTTTTTTTATTTCATTGTAGGGGCTTGGGTTAAGAAATAAAATTCAGTTGCCTTAGACTTTTCCATTACATACCACATACACTATAATATACAGTTGTACGTGTAACATTATAATGTAAAGGTATATGATAGACAAAAGACAGGATCAGGGGCCTTAAATGCCCTTGTAGTACATGGTAAATTTAAAATATTTGAATATTGAATGCCCTAAGATCTTAGAAGTTAACAACTGGAAGGAAATAGATATATAACTGAGAAAGTGAGAGAGAAATCAGAACCTAAGGAATTATTCAAAGTCATCACAATTGAGGAAATATAAGTAATAATAATATCACAAAACAATAACTATATCAATTATTTCTGCAGACTACTGTGTGCCAGGTGGTATCTTAAATCTTACCATATCAGCTTAGCCATCCCTTGCCAGTCAGAGTATTTTTTCCTGTTTAACAGATGATGAAATTTGTACACTGAGAGATTAAATCATTTTATATCCTAGTTTAATAAAGCAGGGATAAATTTTATGGTCTCTTTTTGTGACATTAAAATTCAGAATAGATAATTATGATTAGAAAATAATTTCAGAAAATATGATAGTGTGTCTTTTGTCTCAATATTGCCCCTATTTTCAGGGTCCCTCCTTATTCTAAGGTGACTCAACTTGTTTGGTGTAGGAGGTCCTTCTGCATTTCTATTTCTTTCATTGGTTAAATAAAGAGACTGCCTTGGCCTTTTGATAGGGCAGCCCTTAGGTGGACATAGTAGACAGAACAGAATGCTGGGAAGAAGGCAGGCTGAGAGAGCCACCATGGAGCCAGCCGCCAGGTCAGACATGCTGAATCTCTCCCGGTAAGCCACAGTCACATGGTGATACACAGATGAATAGAAATGGATTAAAGCAATAAGTGAGAGCCAAGAAGAGGCTAGATCTAATGGGCCAGGCAGTGATTAAATGAATACAGTTTCCGTGTAATTATTTTGGGACATAAGCTAGCCGGGTGGGCAGGACGACAAGCAGCCTGCCATCCCAGGTGGTAAGCCAGTCGGGTGGCGAGACGCGGCCCGCTCCTCTTTACAACACTTGTTATCTTATATTTTGGAAACTTGAAGCTTGTTCTTCCTTCTAGAAATTTTTGCTGAGCTTCAGACATCACAGTAAGTCTTTAAAAAGACAAAGCAATAAAAAGCAATGCCCCATTCTCAGGAATACTGTAGTTTGATATGAGAGAGAGGCACAAACGGAAGCTCCAGGCCTAGGGAAGACAGGAGGTGAAGGGTTGTGTAAGCAAGGGCTCTGACATGGGAGATCCTAGAGTGGGTTTGGGATGAGACTGCATAGTCTGCTGGCTGTCGCAGGTCAGAGAATGTGTGAGAAGGACAGAAGGATGATCTTTGGATGCGTGCCATCCTTTCCTGTTATATAAGCCATCCTGTCATTTCACACCACCATGGCAAGGTGAGTATTCAGTTTTAGGACCTTCTGTTTTACATTCCAAGTCCCCCACCTTCTGCTGGAGAACATGCCATGGCTCTCTGTTACTCCTCTACCCCTGCATTGGGGTATATTGGCAGTAACGGATGCTAAGTGTTCTTAGGCAAGCCTTAACCATATGCTTGTCCAATAAAGATCATTTTTTCACATTAATTTGATATCATGAGATCATATAAAGCAGCCACTCTCTTTTGAGGGGAGGGTTACTTTTATCTTTTAAATTGTGTGTTTGTGTATAGGTATGCACACACATGTAGGTATCTATAGAGGCCAGAAGTGTTGGGTCCTCCTGGAGATGGAATTAAAGGTACTTGTGAGCTGTGTGAATTGGGTGCTAGGAACTGAGCTAGAGTCCTCTTTAAGAACAATATGAATGATTAACCACTGAGTAATTTCTTCAATCCCCGAGAAGACTAATTTTTATTTTTCTTGAAACACTAAAAAATGAAAGCATGTCTGATTGACTTTGAGTTTACATCTTTGGAGTCACTTGTCTGTTAGAACTCTGGCTTGTCACTTGCTGACAGTATTTATGTGGGTGAAATTCTTAGGGCTTTTGAACTTCAATGTTTTCTTTATTAAATGAGATGGTAATGCTTTTAGGCTGGTGGTAAGAATAAAGGGAAGTGACCTGAATATACTTTATTGGCAAATGGTATCTACACATCTGCAGGATTAGTGAATGGAGTTATTTTAACAGAAACAAGACAAGAGGCCCTGAAAGATGGAGGAATACATAGGATGGTGCTAGGACTGAACACATTTCAACATGATTCTTACAGGCATGGATATTTCTAGAAGAGTCCCAGATCCCACAAATGTTGAATATTTTGCAAGTTGGAAAAATCCCAGCTGCACCATCAAGCTTAATTTAGTCACAGATCAAATGCCATCACACATTTGTCTCTTCCCAGCTGCTTTTGCCATGGGCTGGGAAAAGTTAGAGCTGTTGTGCACAGATCCCCAGCCACCCAACTGTGAAGCTTGGGGGCTGTTCAGTGAGTTACTTCAAGCTTGAGCTAATGAGGATGCTTAGCACAGTCCTTAGCAATTTGTCAACACCTTGGCGTTCTAGAACCGTTTCCCAGGGCACCAAGTAAACATTTAAATGCAAGTGACAACACAGACTTCTCATTAAGAATCATGTTATATGTTCGCTGTGCGCTTTATCCTGCTAGTTGAGAAACAAAAGCAGAATTTCTTTTCTGCTACTACCTCCCAATTGTGAGCACATCCTGCAGTGTGGATTATTCTTTTCTTTTGGCTTTTTTACAATTATGCTGTAGCTTTTAGTCTTGAGTTTGTTCATGCGTGTGTGTGTGTGTGTGTGTGTGTCTGTTGACAGAGGTTTCCATCCCACCCTGTCCCGCAGCCATTCAGTCCCAAAGAAACATACAGAGGCCTACATTAATTATAAACTGGTTGGCCTATTAGCTTCAGGCTTTCTTATTAATTAATTCTTACATCTTACATTAGTCTTACATCTTACATAATTCTTGTCTGTGTTAGCTAACCACATGGCTTGGTATCTTTTATTAGTGAGACATTCTATTCTTGCTTCTTCTGTATCTGGGTGATGACTGCAGACTGAGCCTTTCTTCTTCCCAGAATTCTCCTATTCTGGTTGCCCTGCCTATACTTTCTGCCTGGCTACTGGTCAATTAGCATTTTATTAAACAAGTACAGGAGACAAATCTTTACAGGGTATGATGTGGGATTCCCCTCTGTATGCTGTGTATATGATTGGTTAATTAATAAAGAAAACTGGCTTGGCCTAATAGGGCAAAAGAATAGAG
>LOEQ01004693.1:69013-80363 GCA_001685075.1 Bramus lutescens | reverse complement strand
GTGAGAAGTCTCTGTCAATTCTAGAGTTTTGGAAGTTGCTTACAATGAACTTATGCTTACTTATGTAATATTATATCCTTCTGGAGTCATTGATGGAGTTGAAGAACTTATAGTTTCCTTAGATATGATAAAAGATGAAGTAGATATAAATATTATAACTATAATTCTTGCTTGATACTTGTCTTGTTATATGTAATTTTACTTTGTTAAAGTTAAAACTGTCCTTTTTTATTTAAATAGAAAAGGGGAGGTAATGTGGGATTCCCCTATTATGCTGTGAATACGATTGGTTAATTAATAAAGAAAACTGGCTTTGCTTGATAGGGCAAAAGAAGAGGTAGGCAGGGAAAACTAAACTGAATGCTGGGAGAAAGAAGGGCAGAGTCAGAGAGAAGCCATGTAGTTCCACCAGAACAAGACAGAACTTTAGCTGGTAAGGCATAGCCATGTGGCAATATACAGATTAATAGAAATGGCTTAAATTAATATGTAAGAGTTAGCCAGTTAGAAACTAAAGCTAACGAGCCAAGCAATGATTTAATCAATACATTTTTCTGTGTGTTTATTTCAGGGCTAAGCAGCCAGGAACCAACAAGCAGCCCTCCTTACAACAAGGGTACAAGACTATTGTCCCGCAGCATGTGTGTGTGTCTGTGTTATGCATGAGTTAATTTGTGTATGTGTGTAGAGCACAGAAGTTGATATCTGATACATTCCTTTATTGCTCTTCACTTTATTCTCAAGGCTGTACCTGATGCTCATTGATTTGTTCAGCCTGGTTGGTCAGTGAGTTCCTGGGAATCTATCTGCCCTTTGAGCCCTCTCCGCACTGGATTACAGACATATGGCCATGGCCTGGTTTCTAGGTGGGTGATGGAGATCTAAGCTCAATTCCTCTTGCTTAGGGGGTAAGCATTTTGCCAACTATGCTATCTCTTATCCATGTAGTCTAGACTTCAACATACATATGGCATGAAACAGAATCAGCAACGATTGCTATTACTCAAATTAAAGAGCTTCAGTTTTAAAGAAGAAAGCATTTGGACTTGTTATCTGATGTCAAATCATGGCCCAAGCCTCAATGGAATCAGGAATGATTTAAGAAAGCTCTTTGGGTTAAGCTTTACTGAACACTTGCTACCATCGGGGAATTTAGTCTCTGTGAGAATTAACAACCTCCACAATCGCACTGATTTCATCCTGTTGAACAATTTAATTGTTGGATAGATAAAAAGAGGAAAACACTGGAAGACACTATGTGAGAAAATTAAACACTGGCTATCGAGAGAAGTGATAATGCCAACAATAACATCAATTAAAGAATCAGCTAAAAAATCAGTTGATTTTCCTATGACAGCTAGGATCTGAATTAGACAAAAATACCTTTGTATAGGGTCAGAGAAAAACTTCCTAGGACCCAATAGACTTAAACCAAACTGAAGAAGGTGTAAATCTCCAGAAGACTAGGGATGACTTTAGATAAGATTACAAACTCACTTTTCCAAAGCAAGCATATGCAAATGACCTGAAGGGTTCATGTCAGCGGGTTCTTTTGAAAATCGAACCTACTTTCACAAGCTATAACTGGTGGAAATACCCAGCGTAAACACTGGCTCAGTACTTCTGAAAGTTTCAGACCTGTGCTCCGAAAGGGTGAAGACTGTTTTATGCCAGTGTTACCATCAAGGAGCTGGAAGTAGAGACCTTGTCCTACATCAGGCCAACCTGTGGAAAGGAATCCAGCTTCTCAGTTGGAGGAGTTTCTTGGAGGGGTGGGAAGCCTCCTTCCCTGACCATCTTCCCTGGCCCTCAGAGGGGCTGTCACTTCCCTGGCTCACCCAGGTAGACCATTGTTTTCCCTAGTCAGGGAGCCCAACCACAGTCCTGATCTGTTCTCTTCCACCTCTGTTGTTGCTGTCTGCAGTCATTACCGTTCATGCCTCTCTCATTACTGATGAGTGATGGTCATGGATAGCCCCGCTATTGTTTCTGTAGGAAGTATTCCGTGGGGGCAAAGCAGCTTCTGGTCCTGGGAAAAAGGCTTCTACAAAGGGCCAAACGCTTCAGAAGAAACCCACTCAATTCTGTGACTCTAGTTCTCATGAAAATGTAAACGAATAATGCAGTTAAGAACAATGCAAAAGGCAAGATCCTTGCTGAAAAGTTATTTCTGAAAGTCCAGGTAATTACCCCAGCTTGCTATCATCTTCAACATGCTTGGAGGACAAGCAGGGGCTGAGCCACTTTGTTAAGGACTTCCCGTCCTTTAGCATCTCTAGAACATTCCAAGGTTGCCTTTTGTTCCTCCAGTTTGGGGTAAAAGTCTTGGTTTTGATAAAACTGCATTACAGGCCCGCTGATCTAAAGGTTAAACTATTTTACCATTTCTCGGCAGGATTCACAAAACCTGATGAACTGGCAGGCCTTCAGCTGGCCTATTGCCACTTTAGCATTATTTAGAAATATATTTAGCTCTTTGTCTTCTGTTTCTGATCACCCGAACCAAGGTGGCTTTTCACCAATCACAGGGGAACGTGGACTGTGTTCAGGAGGACGATTCTGAACACACACAAAGAAATGCAGAACCAGTACTGCTTTGTGGGCCTACTGCCTTTCTTCCCAGAGAAATTCCTGCTGAATGGGTGTGAGCGAGGAAGGTTGGCCCGTTTAATATCTTCAATGGGGAAAGCAATGACATTAAGACCTAGGTTTATAGTACTGGTTCTGACTCTTCCAGAGTTAACTTATTAGTTAAGGGCTTCAGACAATTCTAAGTGGTCACCATAGTTTCTGTATCCAGTTCAGCATGCTGCAAAATAGTTAACTGTTGGCTATTTTCTGACATTGCTGTGTCTGAAACAACCTTTATCCAGACATTTAAAAATAATGAACTCTTATGTTTACTAACAAGAATGTCTTCCATTTCTCCTTTAAAAATGACAAATAATTTGAATTCTAAGTCCCTGTCTAGAGACAGGATATCACTATATGGCTCATGTTGTCTTTTAGCGGAAGGTTCACTCCCCTGAGCCAAGCGGTGGGCTTGCTAGTGTGGCATCACATTCAGTCCCAGCTCTTTATTTTTGAATACCATAAACCTTCCTTTATTAGCTGTGCTCCTGACTGGAGAACATTTGGCTGTTGCATATGAAGAGTTCCGTGGAAAACACCTCATCATTTGCTTTTATGAACAGCACTAGACAATGAAGGTCCAGTTTACAGAATGTGTTCCATGGTTGGCTATCATTTACCTGAGAGGGATGTTAAGTCAAACAGTCCCAGACTTCCAGAGAAGAGTAGTTTATAAAAATTAAAGCATCGTGCAGGTGAAGCTGCAAGGCATTTAGTAAAGGCCTCCTTCAGATTGGCGTATAGACAAGCGTATGAGTATTTTCCTGACCAACACTCGATGAGGGAGGGCCCAGCCCACTATGGACGATGCCATACCTGGGCAGGTGGTCCTGGGGTGAATAAGAAAGCCAGTTGAACAAGACATGGGAGAGAGCCATTAAGCGCTGATTTTTCCATGGGCCATGCTTCAGTTCATGTTTCTGGGTTCCTGTCTTGCATTCCTGTGTGACTCCCCTTCATGGACTGCACGTGTAAGTTAAAATCAGCCCTTTTCCCTTCAAGTTGCTTTGGGGCATGCAATAGCAAGCCAGCTAGAACACAAGCGGACTCCTTTCTACCTGACAAGAAATCCCTAGGTAAAGTAGGGGGACAGATCGCATTAAACAAGATTCTGGTACCATCTCTCTGGAATTCTGTGTTGTATAAAAGGAGCAGCCTTCTGGAAGAGCCTGGCTTTGGAACCAGGAGACGGGGCTGCAAAGGTATCCTGTCATTTGCTAACAGTTTCCCAATGATCCTTTCATCTTTCACCCCTGCAAGTTCTCTTTCTCTTGGATTAGGTTCTGGTGGCAGTACCTGCGCCAAGTGCTTACTGTGTTTAATGAGCCTAGTGCTGTGCCTGGCAGACGATGAGCACTCCCAAGTGCTAATTGCATCGAGAGAAGGGATAGTGGAAGGTGATCCTAATTTAGTCATTGATTAGCCAACCCATCATGAGGAAGTGTGTTCATTTTTTCAAGCTTCAGTCTGCCAATGTAATGACACCTATTTTGACTGATGCTAACATCAGCTCACACTTGTCCTAATGACTGCTTGCCCCCTTGCCTTTCTGGTACTCTCCTTGTTTCTGCCTCTGGACTGAAACATTCTGGCAGGCTACTCTGTTGCTAGCTCAGGTGTGGTCCTGGCTCCCAGGCCTATCACCAGGCCCAGAACTCCTGTTCTTCCTCTGCCATGTTCAGGGAACCTCTGAATCTCCTGAAGTGTGGGGGCAGATTGCATTCATTACGATTTTGGCAGCATCTTTCTAGAATTTTATGTCGTGTTGCTTAAACAAGGACTGCTTTGTTGACACACATTAGCCATATGGGAGCGGTTTGGACGGTGCTGCTGACAGCCACGCCTGGGTTGCTGTTTGTCATTTCTCCCCTCGTCACGAAACAGTTCAGGACTGGGAGATTCCATTGACACTTAGCAGAGGCATCATTTTCTATCTCCTCCCTCCTTCCCTCTCTGCACAACTTGCTTATTTGTAGATGTAGGTGAATCGCCGCGAGACGATCAGGATCGACCATTCTGTGTGCTCAGCTCCTTCTATTTTAAGAAACATGCTATTAGTTTCCACTGATGTAGCTGTGAAAAAACCCCAAAAGACCGAAAAGCCAACCGTGAAAAGTAAGCTATTAAGATGAGTCAGAAGGAAGAGTTTTGAAGCTAAAAACAGAACTATCACAGATATAAAGACAGGGGAGTGGTAGGAGGGTCTTATAGGCTCTCTGTGCAAGTCAGACAAGAAAACCTATTCAAATTTTAATTAAAAAACCCATCACTGTCACATATTCAGACAGATTGCAAATGCTTACCATAATTATTTCTTCTGGTTGAGAAGTGGAAATTTTGGTCATATTTTAGGAGGGACGAGAGAGAAAACGTTTAGATGATTTCTTCCTTCTAAGAGACTTTGGGTGACATGTTGGATCTGAGGATGTTCTCCAAAGGAGGTGTCTGCAGCCAATGCAGGAGGTTGTCAGGAAGACACACCTGGTGGAAATAATACTTAAATATGTTAAATAATCTGAAGACTCAACTGTTTCCATAAAGAAAATCCCTTGGTAACTGCAGAAGTAGAATAAGGAGTGGCATTAATTTTTACATGTAAAAATAATACAGTTATAGGATAAGTCTACTGCTACAAAGTGTGAGAGCAATCTGAGCTAATGAATTTATTCATATCTGACTTCCAGACGGCCTGAAACTCAGAGTCAGAGAGCTTACCTGAGAAAGTCCATGGGAGTTTCCTAGAATGGTCAAAAAAGCCCTCTCTTTTCTCATCACCTCCCTGTATGTGATATTGTCTGCTAATGTGCCCTATTGCTAAAATTTAGGCCTTTTTATTATACAGCAATTGTGCTTGATTATGCTCAGAGGGTTATTGGGCCCAAATATTAACTTTTAGCTGTGCCTTAAGTTTGAAATTCGTGGAATGATGGAAATGGGGATTCTTAGTCAACCTAGCAAACTTCTCTTCTTTGGGGAGGAGGGTCTGACATGTGGGCTTTCAGAAATGCAGATTGCTACTCTCTTGGGATGAGTCTCTTGGTGGAAAAGCAGGCCTGAAGGGTCAGTGGGTGGTGGGATGGGAGCAGGGGATGCTCCAGGGAAGCTCCTGGAATGCTTGCCAAAGAAACTTAATGTCTTGACTGGGATGGCAGCCAAAGGCACATTTGTCAACTTATTAATTGCACTTTTAAAGTAAATGTGCAACTTATTATGTGTTAATTATACTTCAATAAGGTTGAATGAAAATTTGATTTTCACTAAGACAGAGCATAAATATAAATTAGGAAAATTATTGAGTTGAAGGCAATTATCAGATGTATAAAATAAGAATACAAATAGATGTTAAACTTTTCAGAAAATTAGAATGTGTGGTTCTAGGAATATACAATTTTAGTTGTTGATTAAATTCACCAGTTTTAATCTAAGAATTACATGGATTTTTTTGGTTATCATTCATTTAATTACTACTGGATCTGAGTAACAATGTTTAGAATCCAGATTCCTCAAGATTTCTTTATAGGCTTTGACCACAAAATGATACAAAACTTGGGTAGAGAAAAAAATCCATATGTTCCTTTTCATGTGAATAAACGTGCAAAGTCTTTTTGCTTCATATTTTATTTTCTCCGTAAAATATGTGTCTTAAATAAGATTATTAAGAAACAAAGATCACAGTTTTTTGTTTTTGTTTCCTTTGGGGTGTGTTTCTTTGTCGGTTGCTCTCTCTCCTTTTAGATGGAAATCAGTGTACAAAGATGTGCTGACGATCAAATGTGGGCTTGGGGCAGCTTCCGCTGCTCTATCATGACCTCCCAAAGGAGACCTGGCATCAAATCTGAGGGGTGCAGTTATAAGACCCAGGCTCTGGGCAGAGCACTATTGCCCATATCTAAAAGGACATCTGGGATAGTTCGTGCTCAATTGCTTTTAGTAGCTGTTCTCTGACCTAGCCACTTTATTTACAATTTATTTATTTTAAATCTGTAGTAATGTGGAGCAGTGGGCTGTGTCCCACCGCCTGGCTAGCTTACACCCGAAATAATTACACAGAAACTGTATTCATTTAAATACTTCCTGGCCATTAGTTCTAACCTCTTATTGGCTAACTCTTATATATTTGTTTAACCCATCTCCATTAATGTGTATCGCCACTTGACTGTAGCTTACTGGCATGGGTCTAACCAGCGTCCATCTCAGAGAGATGCCTTCTTCCTCCCAGCATCCTGTTCTGTCTACTCTGCCCACCTAATTTTTTGCCCTATCAAAAGGCCAAGGCAGTCTCTTTATTTAACCCATGAAAGTAACACATAGACAGAAGACCCTCCTACACCATAAACCATGTGTACGTTTATGCTGGAGAGTGTCTGTGGAGGTAGGTCAGAGGTGTTGGCTCTTCTGTAGCTGAAACTATAGGCAGTTGTGAGTTACTTTACATAATTGCTGAGAATCAAACTCAGATCTTCTGGCAGAGCAATACACATGCTTAACCACAGAGCCCCCTTTCCAGTCCTGACTTAGTCAACTTTATTTCTCGTTTGAAATACTATAAGGAGCTAGAAATGTCCCTCTTCTTCCTAGTGTTCTGAATTTATTTCAAAGTTAAAACTCTATTGGATACCTAATTACAGTGTGCAGTGTTAATTTCCTATCTGCATAAATGATAATGAAAGAGGAGTTTCCTCAGCAGGCATTTCTTATCTCAATGAATCATGCATAGAGCAAAAGAATGTAGCGTATTCTCTGGTGGACTTGGAATTCTACACAAGATACAAATGACAATTTATCCATGTTAGAGAAAAGCTGCTCACATGAGTTGAACCCACTCATAATATTCACTATGATTTGGGGATTTAATTTGGCCTCATTCGTTCTACTTCAAGTAATGCCAATTTAATCCATTATTGTAATTGTGGGATAATAAAAATGCCTAACATTTTTAAGACCCAGTGTAATCCAAAATATTTCTCATGGAAATCTAATATTTCACAGAGTGATCTGAGGGAAGGCAGGGATTCATGTTACATAAGCCTGGGGAATACTTTAGAGTGTTGCACTTTCCCTGTGTCCCATTTAGAAAAAGAGCGTCTTATTACAGTGAAGATCCACAGGGGCTTAGCTTAACTCAGCACTGATCAATTGTTTAGTGCACCTCCTCACGTGGGAAGAAAATTAGTTTTTCAGAATGGAAAGCTTAGAATATATTTTTTTAATAAAAAATATGTATCAGCTTTAATTTTCAAATAACTAAAGTATGAACCTAAGTCATTTATTCTAAACCACTAGTTAGTAATGAAAGAAAAAACATACCAGTCATCTAGCCATTCAGTTATCCATTCATCTGCTCATCTAATTGCCTATCCATCCATCCGTCCATCCATNCATCCTCCCACCCACCCATCCACCCATCCATCCACCCACCCACCCACCATTCATCCATCATTCTCTGAAACAAATGTGTCTGCCTATGTTTTAAGTTTTCTGGCTGTGGAGATAAACTGAGTAAAACTGAGTCCTGTCTTCACAGACTGTATATTATTGTGAGAAGAGGATACCTTTGTTGACATTTTCCTGCAGTGATATCTATAATGATGGAAACCACTGGTACATGCGAGCCAGCGGTACTGTTATGGGGCCGGAGTAGATGATTGACAGGGGTGATGATGTGAGGACTCCTGTGGGTGGAATTCTGGAATTTCATTCTCTGGAGACCTGGGGTGAGTGTAGTTGACCAGTGTTTATTCAGGCTATAGATTGTGGGGAAAATCACACAGGGTATAAATCTCTCTTTGAAGTGATATCAGTTGTATTCTCGCAAAACATTCATACTATTACTTGCGGACACCCTTAAGGCTTTCTGGAAAGTTAAACTCATGCAAATAAACATCAGTATGTTCTAGAGACTACGTCAGAAGTTGACGTTTATAAGGCAGATGCTATTATTTGTGTGCAGTGGGTGCATTTCAATCCTGGGCATCACACATGTTGGGCAAGCATTCTACCACTCTTAGCACTTTATACTTTTCATCTAGAATTAGAGTCGTGCTAAGTGGTTTCACTGGTCTTGAACTCATTTTTTTTCCCCACAGACAGATCTTGAATGCTTTTGCCTCTATCTCTGGACTATAGGGGCTATGTAGGCCTATGATACTGGGGTTGCTTAGCAGAAGTCTCTCAGTGATGGAAAATAGCAACACCTTTTCCTCAGTTAGCTTCACAAGTTGTGTAAATATCCTTACACCAAAATTATTTCTTGCAAACAAGGTGTAAGCTTATCTGGACTCTAGCAGAGCCGTACAAAGACCTTCTGCTATCAAAAAGCACTGGCAACGGACATCTTTTCTGTGGTCACATTTGCTAAACAAAACTTGCCAAAGCTATTCAAACTTAGGATGCAGGCTATGGGAGAGGCTATTGGCTATCTTCAAGTGCTCATGCCAAACAAAGAGCAGGAGGAGCAGGCATAGCCTGCAACCTTGGCTGAGCAAGCAGCATAGCTAGACTGTGGAAGGGACCCCCAACCTGTGCAAGAGCTAAAGAACAAAGGCATTTTGCCTGAGTGAACCGGGGCGTTGTTCAAAGGCTGAGGGAAATTTACAGGGTTTAGAGCAGCCTTTGGGTGTAGTTTTGCCCTTGGGTACAGGTGGATCAATCATTTTGTTGATTCTTGATTGATCAGTCAGAGTCTTAAAAAGAGAGTTGGAGGGAAGGAAGGGCATGATGGGTGGTTATAACATCATGTCCTGTGACAGGGGAATGAAGCCCCAAGGTCTGAGTGAGAGTGGATGGGACATGGTGAGATTAGCTACAGGGTCATCAAAGACTCTTGCGTTTAGCATTGTGCGGACACGGCACAAGGAGACTCTGGCGTTCACTATGGGCAGTGCTGAGTGTGAGAAAATGTCCTAGAAATGGAGTGTACCTTGCCATGTGAAATTTAAAACAATACTACATTGGTTCGCCATCCATGCGTGTAAGTAGGAAGTGACTTTGGAAATAGTTTTACCCAATCTAAGAAATGTAGACTGACTGTGTCAGTTAGGTCTGGCGATCTTCAGAAATGTCACGAGGAAATCTTGTGTAAAAGTAGGTCAGCTGGGGGTCCTAAGTGAAGTTTTGGTCTGTGGTTTAAAAAACCAGAAATTTCATCTAACACCTTGGAAGGTTCCAGAGACCTCAAATTGTAACTCTGGTGAACTCAAACCGGCTGCAGGCTCATTTATTCTCAGTTGGACTTGCACAAGGAAACACAGCTCTTGGTTATGAAAATACAATTTCTCCCCTAATGGGCTGCCCTTTCTTCCCAAGCATGCTCGCTTTCATTGTTCAGAAAGGACAAATGTGTTCAGGCCGTGGAATGAGAGCTGCACATTGAATTCAGCAGGGAGAGAGAGAGAAAAAACTGCCTCAGCTTGCAGGCCGTGTGCCCACTTTAAACAAAATCAGAATGAATAAGACATTAAGGGAGACCTGCATAAATGCCCTCTAAGTGGAGTGAAGGCCTGTAGATACAAGTCGTTCTTCTGATTTTATATATATAAACATTGTTCTATACATACACGGCCACCTTCAATGATTCATTAAATAAGCATCTGCTGTCTGCGCTACCTGTGGCCTCCTCGTCCTCTGATTTGACCTATTGTGGATAGAAATATAGCTAGGCCTATGGTGATCGCAGCTGCGGTGGATGTGTGCAGGCAGTTTTTTCTGTCATTACTCCATAATAACAGCCTAACAACTGTTTTCATGGTATTTAGGCTACATTAGATATTAGGTATAATCTTGAGAATATGAAAGAACATGGTGGAATGAGGCAAGCCTGACCTCAGTTTAGATCGGAAACCTGAACCCCTGCAGTTTGCTTCCAACAGGGTCCTGCAACCATCCCTGGCAGACATGGCTAAAGGCCAGATCCTGCTGGAGATGGCAGCGACATGGAAGACACAAGCCACGCAGCATGGCGGACAGAGACCATTTTCCCCTGGCTTCCTTCCCAAGTGTTCTCTGAGTTGCTGAAGCTTTGGAGGGCACAACAGTGATCTGACCCACTTCCTCAAGAATGGACCCTCAACCTCATCTTCAGGAATCCCAACTCACTGCTCCACAGCAGGGGCCCAGAGCTCCGCTTTAGCCAGCCAAAGCGGGGATGGAATGCTCCACCAACCACACTTAAGTAGGGAGGGACTCTGCTCCAGGACTGTCCTTAGCTGTCTTCTCTACAGATTCTCGATCATACTGTCATTCTTGACAGTCACCCACCTCTGCAGAGGTCCCAGAGGGTTCTGCTAGCCCAGGACCCGGGCAGGCAGTATTGCAAATAGGTAGTGTTCTTCAAACCCTTCAAATAAAGACCCAGACAGTTTACAGCGTAATACTCCGGTACCATGCGTCGGTCCGGTCTCATGAGTAGGGTGACTGAGCGACACGCAGACTTCATGTACTGCTCACTTGGGTGTGAGAATTTCTCTTGTTTAAAAGAACCACATTTGTACTCTCCTGTTGTGTAGACCGTTGCACAAGCGGCAACTATACATGCTTTATGATTTCCGTGTTCCTTTTTCTAGAAGCACAGGCTTTAGGAGACCACAGATCCATTTCAGCATCCCTGGCCAGTCTTCTTCTTTGTATTTCTTCTCAAGTAGCTGCGCAGGTTCCTGTTCCTGGCCAGAGCATCTCAGCCTGCCCAGGGATGTGTGCTGCCTCTGTGCTGATCGCCGATATC
>LOEQ01004693.1:2669-36532 GCA_001685075.1 Bramus lutescens | reverse complement strand
GTTTGTAAACATGTTCACCTCTTCAATACCAGAGATATTGTTCACCCCTAACTTTTTTTAAGGAGAACTGCAGTTTTTTATCATCGGCTGTGGCTGTTCTGTGAACCACCTTCTTCTTTCTGTGAGCAGATCCTTTCCCACCAACGCGCGCTTGTGCCTGCAGCGTGGCCAGTTTTTCCCGGTTCATGATCGTTTCTTTCATCTTGTCAGAGTGGAAATGGGGGCCGCGCCGGGGACTAGGGTGCGCACTCAGGGGGTCTCGGCAGACCAGCTGAGGTAAGGCGCACACACGCGGGGACGCAAGATGGCAGCTAGAGGGCAGGATTTGGTCTTTTGCCCTGAGGATTTTCATTTCATTTCTTCATCTCTTCTGATAATGCATAGGGTCATCTTTTCATGGCATCCTGCATTAATGTATGTTGCTTTTCTGTGGATTTTAATTTTTTCACATTCTTCATTTATTTTGTTAGATTCTCATCTATAATTTCAAGTCCTGGTATCCAATCCTCTGCTTGCTCCATTCTATTTGTAAAGCTCTCCTTTGAGTTTTCAAGCTAGGCTATTGATTTTTTTCAATTCCATCTTAATTTCAGCTAGAATACCCTGTAATGCTTCTCTTCACTGAATTTGATTTTCAAGTCCTAGATCGTGTTCACCATTTCTATCAGCCTTATCTTTTCTTGGGCATCATTTAAGATTTTATTCTCTTTAAGTTCATTCTTCTAACTTCATTGAACTGTTTCATTGTGTTTTCTTTAAACTCCTTGAATTCTTATTCTCAGTGGCAAACTTTTATGTAGAATGTGTAGATTTAAGGACAGAAATACTGGTTTGATCTTTTATAATGCTTGTATTTTTGCAATGAGATTTGAGCACATGAACTTCTTTTGTGTAGTCTTCTCTGATAGGGACAGGAATATTCAGGAAGAAATGAGGATGTGTGGATAAAGTTGAGTACATAGGTTGAAAATAACTTATGCGCAATGAATTCAGGGAGACATAAGGGATTAGGATGGTGTATGTGTGCATCTTGGTTCATGTCTAAAGTTTAGGGGTACATTTGGGGACTGGGGATGGCGTATCAAGGGGGAAATTAGGTGGATTCACACAGATAGATCCTGGAAAAGTAAGTTCTTTCTGGGTCTAGCTGGGTGGAGAGATTCAATTCAGCAAAAGAGGGGCCTGAATCTTTGCTTCTGGGATAGCCAGAGTTGAAGCTTAGAGGTTGATAGTGGCTTAGCCAGGGTTGGTCAGACTAGGCTAGGGTATTAAGTGTGGGACTGGGCTAGATGTGGGGGTTTTGGAGAGTATGAGAAGAGGAGAATCAAGTGGACTCATCTGGCTAGACCGTGAAGAAAAATCTGCTTAAAATTGTTTTAATAATACATTTTGAGGAAGGCTCTATGTTATCTATGCTTAGGCATTTCTCTCTGTGCATCTCTGTATAAGATATTCTCTATACAAAAGAATAAGGGTATAGGATGCTTATTTTCCTACCATGTGCTTAATAGTCGAGACTTAAACAATGCAGTGATAAATACACGTAGGATAAAAACCATCTAAGCCATCTGAAAAGCCACGTGAATTTTTAGGTACATAGTTTTGGTATTAGTATTGAATGGAATTTTTTTCCATTCTCTCATGGTTTACAGAATATATTCTGAATTCATTTGGCAAGGTATCTGAAGGTTTGTCTTTACTTATTTATGAATTCCTGAGCTCAGCCTGAACATTTGGCAGAAATACCATTAAGAAATAGCCTTTTGAGTAGAAACTGTACCTGGGCATCATTAGTAGAGACCCAGACATAACAAGTGTTATGGGAACAACCGAAGTAAGACAATGGTAGAGAGAAGAACTGGTAATGGAAAGGATGCGTCTGTGTTGTTTGTTGTCCCACTGTGGCAGTAAAGAAAACACTGGCCTTTACCTCAGCCAACCCACTGGAGTGTCAGAGTGTCAAGGGTAGAGTCACTCAGATATTTGTGGGAGCTCCTCTGGTATCTTGGATGTTATTAATAAGTTTTCTTCATTTGTTTTTATAAAGCAGACCTGAGAAAACTCTATTATGGATTAAACTTTGCCCTCCCAAATCTGCATGTTGAAGTTGAACTCAAAGTATCAAAATGTACTCTTTCCAATAGGGATATTGTAGCCGTAACTGGATCAGGTGAGATCATTTGGTTGGCATCTAATATAACTAGTTTTATTTTTTGTAAAAAGAATGCTGTAAAAGACACATACATAAGGAAGACAATGAAAAGACAACGAAAACATCTATCTATAAGCTGAAGAGAGAACCAGAGAAACCATCTTCACCAATACCACAGTGAAGGACTTCTAGTCTATGGACTATGAAGAAATACACATATTTTGAAGCCACCCAGTCTGGGGTACTTTGCTATGAGAAACTAAAATAGACTCCGGACAAGTTAGAGGTCTTTTTGTTTATATTCCACATCTTTACTTTTGTCTTTTTGTACTCAGCCTTTGAACATTTTAAAAATACATACCATTAACATAAAATAAATAGCAGTAACATAGTAACATATCTTCTTCTCCTATTTAAAGTATGTCGATCACATACTAAGTAATGTGAAATTTGCAAAGATTCCAAGCAAGAACAAAATAAAATATAGTCCTGGTTCTGCATCATTTGTTTTTGCTGATCTTTGGCTTTTGTTGTCTTGATTGTGTCTAACATAAGTTATACATTTATTGTGTACTAATATTAATAATAATATACATTAGTTATATATTATTAGTTATCGCAAATATGTTTTTTAAATGTGAGATATAATTAGATACAGGGCTATAGTAGTTGGATTTTAACTAGTGTTACATGAAAATAATTATCTTTTGGATTTGGTAAGTGTTCTAGTGGGAGAGAATAAAAAGGCTAGGAAGGTTTTCTATAGATTTTCTTCTGTAATGTGATTTTTTTCCCACTGTGTGTTGATTTTATGACTCTCTGGAAAGTTTCTAAACTCTTGAGAATTTTCAGTTTACTCATATGCAAAATAGAGTCAGTAATAATCAATCATTACTTAAATCTAATGCGGTCACGATTATTCCATGAAGGTAAAGATTTTATCTTATATTAGTATGAATACTCTTTTCATACTCCTTTGCATATTGCCTAGAATATGAAGAAATGCTTATCCTTATGAAAATGAAATAATTATTGAAAATATGGATGTTATGACTAGTGATGTTGTATGCTTCTGTCAACTTCTTTCCTATGCTACATCATCTAATGTCAAGAACTCCTGGAGGGTGGGCTTATCTGTTCTCCATTATGATTGTCCTGACCACTGGCATGTGGAAAGATACTTCATGACTTCTAAGACTTTGTAATAAAGGGCTCAGCTTCACCCTCTCACTTTCTCATCTTTTAAAGCCTTATCCCAAGTTGTAAGAAGCTGTGGCTCATTGATACCTGTATGCATATCACCCAGGTCACAGCCCCAGCAAAGCTCTGAGCCTCAACCTAAGACTCAGAA
The DNA here is from genome assembly GCA_001685075.1 of Bramus lutescens. NCBI lineage: Eukaryota > Metazoa > Chordata > Mammalia > Rodentia > Cricetidae > Bramus > Bramus lutescens. The sequence goes on along the minus strand of LOEQ01004693.1, from coordinate 33,029 downwards.
GTGAAAGAGCCTTCGTCTGATTCAAGACTATTGGTAGATTTTGTCAATGCCACCAAGTCTTGCAGTTGAGGCTGTAGACACCATAGAGGTGAGCTGTCCTCACCAGGCTCTATCAAATTATTTACTCAAAGAAACTTTGAAAGACTGCTTTGTAAAACATCAAGTTTAGTAATGTTTTATTATGTGTCTGCACGGAAACAATACATTGGTAAAAAATAGAGATAAGCTTGGTATCAGCCCTGAATTAACAAGTGACTTTCCAGGTCTGAAGTAAAAAAGTTTCAGGAGGGCTTTGATCTCTTTGTCTTTTATGGAAGGAAAGGAGGATGAACAAGCACCCCATGTGTGAATAAGAGGGAAGAGGAATGTCCTTGTTTTCATGAAGTGACACCGGTATTTATGTAAAGGAGTGACAACCTTTTTACCATCTCAAATCTAGTAAGCCATGTCTGCCTCAGGATGAACCATGTGCTTATATGAGCACAGTGAACTGCTATGGGAAATATCAAAGTGTATAAGCATTCACCAGCACTGAAAACATGTCACTGAGAGATTAGAACCAGAAAATCTGACACGTATTTCAAATTCTACCTGAATGATCAATTTATAAATGGAAGGCTCTGTGTATGTACGAATTTAATATTTCTAACACTCGCTGTCCTCCCTACCTATAATTTCCTCCTCTTGCCTGACCTACTTCATGCTAAACATCCTTGGTTATGAAAATGAGAGGCCTGATTAGCATCAGTACTGGTCACTGGGCTACTGAAAGCACATGTAGCAGTTCCAAGGGTAGAAATTGGGGACGGAGCTAATAATACTGAAATACTGACAGGGGAATCCAGTTCTGAGTAACGAGGATGTGGTTTATGAAGTCATCTGGTCCGCTTACCAGAGCTGAGGTGACTTTTCTGCATGGAAAGAATACCATGAAAAGTCTCTGGTGGTTCTCTTAATCCAGTGCTATTTAAAAGTCGATGATAGAATTGACAATTGATCTTGTCTTTCAAGTAGCTTCCTGGGGATATAATCTGCATTTTTTTCTTCTAAACTAAAGAGAGAATTATTCATTTTACTTTTGGTGTCTGCATTATTAAGTTGTAAATTTTCTTCATTTCTTATATGCAGACAGATGCAATTTTGTCCTGGTTTTAAAGTTTTTAAAAAAGCTTTTATTCAAGGTCTCTAGATTTGGGAGCTCTCAACTCTCATTCTTGTATGAGCAAACAGTTGGAAACTGGATGGAAATTAGCTAATGTCTTTCTTGCTGCCTTCCGCACTCAACAAATCTTCAACTAAAATGATTAAGCTGGAGCGTATTTCAAACTCTACATTGCTTTCCTTCGATAAGGAAACACAAGGGCCAGTCAGACTTTTATTGTTATTTTGCATCAAAGCAGAGAAAGCTTAGTCAGCCTCTCTTGTGGAGAGAATGTTGAAGGCGATGCTGTCTCCGATTTGGGCCTTAGGATAAATGTGCTTTCGTTTGTTTAACCTGCTCCAAAACGGATTTCTTATGATGCAGAACTGAAATTCCAGCCCTCATGAGGTTTAGGAGCTTGAGTTTAAAGATAGTCTGAACTATAATGGAAAACCTGGTAATCTGTCTGTGTAAACCAAACCAAACCACCCCAACCCTTGCCCTGGTCACATCAAATGACGAAGGAACAGGTGGTCTATGAAGGGCATCCTAAAAGATTACTGACAGATCCTAAGCCATTCCAACTGTCTGCAAATGTTCCTGGTGGATTGTAGAAACTGACCTTGAGACCTGCTTTAAGTAATTTCTGTGTTTGTCTCTCATAGGTTCCCTAACGAGTATGACAGTCACTAACATTAAAAGTGATGAATGTTGGCAACTTTATGTTAAGGCCACAGGAAGAACCCTTTACTACTGAATGGGTCACCTTGGCCAAGGAGAAAGTGTGGCATTGTACCGTGACTTACTATTTCCTGGCAATTTTTGTGTAAACAGCTTGAATTGATGCCTTAGAATAGTTGAGAAAAAAATATGTCAATGGCAATTGTCCTAGATATACAAACAGCTCAAAAAATGATGAAGTCACCTATTCAACTAAAATAATCCTCAGGTACAAGAAAGAAAATAGGACATTTATTCTGCCTCACACTTTTCCTGGATCCGCTGCAGAGAAACAGAATCTCAGCAGGGTCTAAAAACAACTAGATTTGTGCTTATTCTTGCTTATTCCTCGTGGACTTCATCTCATTACAGACAGGGGCATTTGTCACTTTGTAATGTTCTTTCCACTCATACTCTCTGTGGTTCAGATTAATTAAAGGAAACTTGAAGCTATTTTAAGAGCTCAGGTTTGGCTATTTCAGTGTTATATAAAAATGGGCTATTTAGCATACAAAACAGATGCAGAGAGAGGGAGAGAGAGAAGGAGACGGAAGAAGAGAGAGAGGGAGGGGAGAGAGAGGGAGGGAGGGAGGGAGGAGGTGGAAGAGAATGTGTATCTTGTAAGAATTCTTTGTACTCTATTCTGAAGCAAACTTGGCAGAAGCAATTTTCTTTGAGAATAAATCTGTGCATATTATATTTGGTCAGTTATATTGCTTCTGACATACCTAATCAGGGCAAGTTCCTATTTGTTCATCCAAACAAAATATTTACTATTTCAATCTAGTTCCAATGCATCAATATTTTATTCATCATAAGATTATATATCCTTCTATTTTTTTTGGTCCACAGAATAAATTAGTTTAACCACATGGTGTGTGTGTGTGTGTGTGTGTGTGTGTGTGTATGTGTGGACATGTATTAGGTAAAAGATCTTGTATGGATTAAGATGCTATACACTATTAAATAATAAGTTAACTATTATAAATGGAAATTATAAGAACATGGATCTAATTTATATTTCATGTTTGCAATGTAGCAAATGAATTTGCTATGTAAAGATTTGACAAAAAGCCTGTCTAAAAGATGATTAAAAGGCTAGTGCTTGAAATACAGATTAGTGAAAGAGTTCTGGCTTTGCATCCTCAAGTCCCGGAGTTCAATCTCCAGTACTACAAACACAGTAAATACACACACACACACACACACACACACACATACACACTCACATATTCCCATACACAAACACCATAACCAGCACCAGCACCACAAGCAAAGGCTGAATGTCATTGTCCACCCTGTAACTCAGAACCCATGGGGCTAAGGTGAGAGGATTGAGAATTTATGGTCAGTTTGGTTTATATTGTGAAATGGCAAAAGTATTGGCTTCATAGCTCAAGATTATTAAAAAGTTACAATTGTTTTAATGGAACATTTAAAAATTATTGATATAAGTCTGACATATTTAATAATAATATTTTTATTTTAAGAAAGGTAAAATCTATGCAGAACTAACTGGTTTAGCAAAAATTTGAACGAGGAGATTCTGTGTAATTTGTGGTACTTAAAATCTGTTCTTTGGGTCTACAGTTTCACTTTTCATAATCATGTATAAATTTTTAATAAAAAGAATCCCAAAATATTTCACTTGTTTGCCAACAATCGCACTAGATTTGGCCCAGTTGAATTCTTTATAAATTATAGACAAACAGTTGGATAATTGGATATTTTTGGTTCTCTTAATGAAACAATAAAATCAGTTGTTAGAGAAATGTGATCAGTTGCTGCATGGGCAAATGACAAAACCATGCCCAGGTACAACATCAATTATAATTACTTTTATTACGGGAATAATTTAATGGTGATAATGAAGCTAATTTTCCTCACAAAGTATCTACAGGAAGATTTAACGTCTATGACTCTTGAACACAATCAAGAATTAGATTGGGAGTGTCCTATAAGTCCTACCAAGCACTTGATTCAAAACTGAACACTGAGGGGAGGTCTCTAAATGGACCTGGGTAGAGAAAGCAGCATGCAGTATATGCTAAATACAGAAAAGAACCCAGAAACGTCTTTCTCCATAGTTCTTAAAATAATGACTTCTCTTTTGAAATAATTTCTGTCCTAAAATTAGAGATGACAAAATATCACTGTTTTCATATTTTCCTTTCATCTTCTAGAAAGTTCCCTTTTGAGGGATGCCCATTTGAGCTGGTAAGTATCATGGGCAAGGACTTGCATCACTCTCATTAGTTAAACAGTTAATTTAAAGAAATAGTCAAGGATACATGAGTTAGAGGAAAGGATGACTTGAATTAAGATGTGGGCAATTTTAATCAAGACATGTCATATTCAGTAAACTCTGTAGGATCAGTGAAGGCAGAAATGTATTAAGGTTAATCAGTTTGGAGAAATGTAACCGGTAGATAATGTGCCCTGACTTTTTTTCATGGTGACAGGTGTAATAACTACAATCACTGTTCATCTATATTTCACTGGGCATAAATGCAAATTTCCCATTTTCACAGATGAGAGAATTTTATTACATTATATTGATTTAGAAATAATTCATTAACCTCTTCTACTTCTTTTTCTTTACACATCAATCTGTCTCTATTCAAGGCTTTGTCCTGTCTTCACTGTTTGCAGTGAGGTGTCCTATATTGCAGGCCATTGAAAGACTGCATTTTACATATTCAGCTTGGTCATTTGTGACTCAAAAAACCAGACCCTTTTTTCCCCAATGTGAGGTGTGTTTGGATGTTCAGAGGTGTCTGAACTTGAGCAGTTTCATAGTCCCATGCAACCACAATCCCCTTTTCACCATTTTTTTGATCTTTGCTAATTGTTATACGTGTGTGCATTGATTTTCCTTCTTTCTCTCAAATCAGGATAGAATAAATGCAGATCAATATGCTGTGGTTGTGAGTCTACTGTCTTGGACTAGTGACTGATCCAAGTGAGAAGCTAAGGGGTACGAATGTTTTTAGTTATCTAAACCCTATCACAACAACCTGGAGCATTTGACAACATCTATAGATGCTTTGCTTACTTATTAGTTGCATTCGTTATGATGTCACATGGGGAACTGGCCCACATGCTAGACAAGCACTCTGCCACAGAACCTTATCTCTTGCTTCTGTAGGCATTTTTGATTGTCTAGAGTTATGAAGGAGTAATTGCAACAGGCATATATGGATGCAGCCTACAGCTGGTGTTCTATAGCTGCCCATGCACAGTTACTTTTCATAGTAAGGGATTATCTGAGTCCATTGGTACCGTAGTGTTAGGGTTCCGAAGGTCAAGAGTTCTCATGACAGTCTAGACTCTCTTACTTTTCAGAAGTGTGAAATCACATGTGACAACTTCTCTGCCCTGGATCCTCTTATACAAACAGAAAGGCATAAAGTATTTATACATGAGGACACTTGTTAAATTTTTATTTATAATAGTAAAGGCAGAAATCATCTAAATGGCTAATGATACAAGATTTAGGGAATGAGTTATGACCACTTCTTTCAGCTAATTGGCTTATTAAATAGCAAGCTTTCATTTCTTAGTAAATGTAGGAATCACAAAAAAGATAAAGGGAAAACTTTTCATACTGTGTTACATTTACGGAGTGATTTAATATTAGGAAAATATACATGCTGCCTCTTTATTCTCTTAGGAAAGGGCAGAACACAGGTTCCCTCGTTTTCTCTGAGCACTTGGACTTTGAGATGATGTGTCCTTTTCTGTGTATATGTGAACATGGTACAGATGAGAGCTGTCATGAACAGAAACCCGTACTTGAAAGACAGGGATTTGCATCAAATTTGTGATACAGTTATGTATTTGGGAACCTCATTGTTTCCATTTGTGCGACGTCTCTTTAAAGGTCAAGAGCCAGCAGCCTGGCATGACTAATCTTGTGTCACTTTTTTGTTTAATGGTTATTCTGAGAATTCCTAAAGGTGTGTTTTTCTTTTTTTTAAATTTTCTCACAGTGATTAACACTTGATTAATTAATCTTACTAATTGAAGGCACATTTCTTTCTCCATATTACTTTTGCTCTGAGTTTCAAGTCAATTCGATTTGGTTAACAACTGTCAATGGAATATTCATCTGTTTAAATGGTAAGTAGGGATAAGAGAAAGAGTAGGAGCCCCCTATCAATTGACTCTAGAAGGTTGGAAAAAATACACGCTGGGGAAAAATCAGTGGAGCGATCAGGGAGAGAAAGAAGACGTTTGAGGAAACTGATGATTGTGTGTAGTCTTCAAAAAAGTGAGATGCTTATTGTTGGAAAGGAGACTTTTGTGGTGTAGATACCTTGGTGATGTTGATTTTGGTCTTCTTCATCAATAGAAGGAGGACACGTGGGGGTATTATATGTTAGATTAAATGAACATAGATATGAATCACACCCAAAATAAGGTTTGAGGTGGGATTCTAATGGTATTTGCCCATCGAGATAAAGAAACCATGATTTTATTTGCATAAAAGTCAGTCTCTAAAAGTTTTAAATGGGAGGTGACAGAAAAATCATCTCTACTGGAAATGGTGAAGGACATTTTCCAAATGTAGTACCTTTCATATAAAATAGATTCACTTTTACTGCATTAAGCATTTTGAGCATCTAGTGAGTATTTTTGTAACCAATTTCAATTGAGAAGTTTAGGGAGTATTTTAATCATTAGTCATGTTAAACATTGATTGAATGAATCATGAGTGACACAGATAGATCCCTGAATAAAATTATTATTTCTATATCTAAAATGATCAGATAGAATTAATCTGTGGAATCCATCCACTATATGGTTGAGAAATAAATTACTATCAAGACTTGAATTATTAATTTGAAATTTCCCAAAGGAGGAACTATGGCTTAGAGAAACGCCAGTAAGTGGACATTTCATGTCAACAACTTGTAGGGATTTACTCTGGAGAAAATTTTATCTTGGCTTATAACACTGGGAGGAAATTTATTTTCAGGGAGAGGAAAATCTTACTTTAATGGTCCAAAAATGACCTATCTGACTCCAGTGCTCCTGTTCTTAATTTTGAGGAATTTTTAAAGGAAGCAAATAAAGAGTTAGCTTATCTGGGAAAAAGTACACTATAGCAGAGGACTGTCCACTTCCTTTCCAGATGACTTTGCGTGGAATATGTTGGCCCATTACCAAATGCATATTTAAAAAAATTACACTTCTTCCTAAGCAGTGGCTTCTGGTCCATTTCCAAGTCTAAGGTGATTTAAATTACATGATTTCTCTGTGCATTTCAAATAAGGTTTTTAATATTTTAGTTTTAAGTAATAAAATGCCATTCAAGTGTGTAATTTATTACTAAACCCATTAATATTTATAGCTGGAAATGGTTTTCCTGAATGGCGGAGGAAACCTCTCAGATCATTTCTAGCCCAAGAAAGAAAAAGCAACAACGATAAAGAATTCTGTGACAGAAATATATTAAACAATTAACCCCTTTTTAGGTGAGGAACGTAAACTTTCCTACCATATCATTTTTCTATAAGACCCTGCTCTTCTATAGGCTAAGCTTGTCTAGAAGAGTCTGTGTTGGGGTCTTTATGTGGTTGTGAAACACTGCGCGAACTCTATTGTAAACTTTGTTTCAGAAGAGACAACAGAACTTAGTAAACAGTTTCTTCCATCTATGAAGTAAGAGCTTGTCATGTAACTGATAACAGCCATTGATTGATGCGATCAGCCAGTATTTGCTTAGACCTTTCTATGTACTGCGCATTGGTCTAGGCACTGAAGATGCAGTAATGAAAGTCAAACCTCCAATTTCAATGTTCTAATGAGGCTTATATTTCTGGTCTTTTCTGCAAGGTCCAGGCTATACTTTACAATCTAGTGAGCCGCATCTATCAGGCGTGGAAGCACTGCATGTCTTATGATACAAGCTACTCATTTGAGAAATAAACTGTACAAAGAAGACTGAAGCTCTGAGAGCCGAGCAGAAGGCTGGCCCGGACCCTCAGTGGCCTCCTGACGTTCAACGCATCCCTAGTGGAGTGGAAGCTGCACTGGGGTCCGATATGTGGGGTAACCGGACCGAGAGAAGAAACTGGGTGTGGAATGGGGGTGGGGAGGAGTCACTTCCAGCTCCCATCTGTAAGTGCCATCAGAGGACATTGGCTACTGATTCATTTCTAACCCCCAAATCTCATGCAAATTTTCTTTTAGGCTAACCCTAATCTGAAATTTATAAAGGAAGTGGCCTCTGTGGACCACAGTAGCAGTCTTATCAGGTTGATGCAGCACAAAGTACCACATTTAGCAATACCATCAATCTTACATCTTTTAATTTCTCACTTTGAAATGCCTCCCTTTTATCTCTTAGCTTGAGTTCCTTCTTTTCATAGACATCTCCCTTGGCTGCTGTCATTTGACATATCTGGAACTCTTATCTCTCAGCCTTTGTCCATTTATACATCAGCTTCTCAGGTTTGGTTGTCCCCTAAACCACCGTCTTTTATTTCTTGACTTCTCTTTCTGTGGCTCTCTCTGTCTATCCTCTGGCTATCCCATTTTGAGAGCATTGTGATTGCCACTGCCAACTGTATTTGAAAATCTAGCTTAATTACTTTGTCAAAGGAACCACAATTTCAAAAAATTATTGATAAACAGTATGAAAAGTCTATTTATTCAAGGGGAAAGTTCTTTGACCTTGTGAAGAATGATTCGCCTTGAATTCGGAGAGAAGTGGAGGAACAGAGATTGTAGAGAACTGGCCAGGAGAAGATGCAAGCTTCCCAAAGGTAGACTATTTAAAACAGGCTAGACAGATGGCAGAAAACAGAAGAGGCGTTTATAATGTTGTAGGAAAAAAGAACAAGATTGAAACTCAGATTTATCAGCAAGCCAGAAAGTTTGTGAGAAAAACAGCACGTTGGAAATAGCTATTTCCAGTTTTCAGTATGATCTCATGTAATCTGTGAAAACAAACAAAGATGATAAAGTGGCAGATGTTGTTCAGTCGCTTGACTCACGCCAGGCTCTGTTCTCACGCTTTCCATATGTTAACTAGTAATCTTCCTATACCTCAGAGATGTAGGACTCTCTATAGATCAGCTTTACCCATGAGGTATTGTGATACAAAGAAGGTGAATTGATTTTTGCCTATGCTATCATAGTATGTAAAACATAGAGGTCTGATTTGAACTCAACTAGTCTGAATGCAGAATCTTGTACTTCTGCATTATATTGCTTCTGTGTTCAAAAGACATTCAATTTCTGGAGTTAAAAAATAGCTTGCATTTCTCTTCGGACTCTCCAAGATAGTCACCAATCCCCTTTAAGCATTCAGCATAATCTAGCCGTGATCTGGAGATCACACGAGAGTGCCTTCTGCAATGCTACCCTTACATTCTAAGCGTCTTGTGTTCAGTTCCAAGTTAATCCATCAACCTTGTGTACCAACCATGGGGCCCTGCCAGGGTGTGCCAGGAGCACCCTGGAACTGACTGGAAACACCGAGCATCTTGAGTTTCTCTGACCTAAGTTTACACGGGCTCTTGGGTTGAAATTACATATCTCTCCATCCTCCTTGTAGAAATTGGAGAAACTGAGCAATGAAGTCCCACTCCTTCATCTAGGCCCAGACCAAAGACCAGCTCCAAGGCATAGACTAAGTCTTCAGGTGAAACTCTTCTCTTTCTCAGCAAGATAAACCTGCTCCTATTGCTCCTAGCCTGCTTCTGGACCAATCTGTTTCCATTCCTATTTCACATCCTGTAAGGTTTTTACTAGGCACTTCATAATTTTTTTTATTGACTCGGTGAGCTCCTAACAGGCAGACAAGTGTTGTGAGCATGCAGCAGCATTTCATAATTATAGTAACCTCCTTCTGCTGACCATGGTTGCTTGCTTTCTGTTTACCTTGCTTCTGCGGTGGCTGAGTTGCCATGGTCACATTCTTTTAGCTCCTTGTAGAAGAAAGCTCTATCAATCCTGTTAAAAACATCATGTTGGGCTTCATTTTATGACAAATGTTTATTGTATTTGTAATTATATATTAGTGAAAAATGCCTAATCTCCAACTCACACCGATAAATTTTTATGCATGCTTCGTAGTTTCACATTAGATACTATGCAATACATTTAATTTGTTCTTAATTTAGCTACAAAGATTAGGCAGATAATTTGATATACAAATTCCCAAAGTCCTATTTGTTCTCTTCCTTTGAGCTTAACAAATGACCTAATTGTATAAAGTAATGAAAAGTGCATTTGAGAATTTTTCCGAATGAGGTTTCCATTGGAATTGGGAATAAATAAGACTCACTTTGTCCCTCAGTGCCTATACCTTCTCTAAAAACACAACCTTTTTGTGTGTGCAGTTAAGGGCATCAGAAACTTCAAAGGGTGACTTATAGGGGACTTTAGTCTTCCACTTCTACTTCTAATTCCTAAGCTTGGACTTCCCTGTGTAAACTGGAGACCGCACTTTCATTGAATGCATGCACGCATGTAAGTCAGAGACCACATTTTCTTTGCATGTATGCAGTCTCTTGATTGTGCGCTGCATAATTGCTGTTGGCGTTTAGGCTAGCAAAGCAAAAGTGACTGGAAAATGAGGAGATGTGGCCACGAGATGATGCCAACAAAAAGTGAGGACAAATCTTCTGTGCCACCTGACATACAATTTCCCTCTTCTTCAGAAGATGTTTTGTTGGAGTGGGAATTGGATGGAATCTCCTTTGTCTTGTGAAGTTTCTACTCAGCTTAGGTTTACCGTAATTAACCCAGTTGGCCCAGTTATAAAATAAGATTGTCAATGCTAGGCAACAGTCAAAGCTATAATTATAGGAAAATAGGTAAGTGTAATAGTTCCTCTTTAATGATAAACAGAATAAATGCTTCCTTGTCTTTATAATCAAATATATCTATTGATTGACTGAAGATGAGGGATGTAGCTTGAAGTAAATATTTCTAACCTCTAGACACAGCAGAACCCATGGCCCTAAATGTCACTGACTGAGCTTAGGAAATATCAGTTATGAAGTTTAAGAGGAGGATTTATACAAGGATGATACGAGGGAAATTGTATTCATAAAATACTTGAAGTTATATGCCTTATGTAGACAAAATGGCATATTTGTTCTTCTTCAGTAGAAGGCTATATTTATTAGGTGCAGGAAACAAAAATCTGTGGAAATTTTCAGATTTTCAAATTGGAAAATTGAGCAAACTTCCACTCAGTAAAATAGAGACCTAATGACCACAAAACATTTTGGAAAAGCTGAGCTCCATTTTTTTCCAGTTTTTATTTTATTTGTCTTAAACAAAACTTTCATATTTTACATGTCAATTCCAGTTTCCTCTCTGTCTCCTCCAGATGCTTCCCTACCTTCCCCCACCCCACTCTCCATCCATTCCTCAAAGGGGTGAGGCCTCCTACTGGGGTGTCAACAAGTCTGTCACATCACTTGAGACAGGACCAAGGCCCTCCTTCCTGTATCTAGGCTGAGCAAGGTATTCCTTCATAGAGAATGGGTTCCAAAAAGCCAGTTCATGGACTAGAGATAAATACTGGTTCCATGGCCAGTGGCCCCACAAACTGCCCAACCTTCACAACTGACACCCACATTCAGAGGGTCTAGTTCAGTCCTATGCAGGCTCCTCGGCTGTCAGTCTGGAGTCCACGAGCTCCCACTAGCTCAAGTCAGCTGTCTCTGTGGGTGTCCCCATCATGGTCTTGACCCCTTTGCTCATATTATCGCTCCTCCCTCTCTACAACCGGACTCCAGGAGCTCGGCCCAGTGCTTAGCTGTGGATCTCCACATCTGCTTCCATCAGTTACTGGATGAAGGTTCAATGATGACAATTAAGATAGTCATTAATCTGCTTACAGGGGAAGGGCAGTTCAGGCACCCTCTCCACTATTGCTTAGATTCTTAGATGGCGTTATCCTTGTGGATTCCTGGGACTTGCCAGGTTTCTCGCTAACCCCGTAATAGCTCCCTCTGTCAAGATACTTCTTTGTTTGCTGAGCTCCATTTATACGAAGTCCAGCCAATAGGCTGGAAAGGTTCAAATGCACCATAATCAATGAAACGTTAAGTAACTTTTCTATTTGGTGAATTAACCAGTTGTCTACATCACTCGAAGGAGAATTATGGTTAGGCTAGTACAAGAACAGTGTGCAAATGGAACAACTGCTTTCGTGTTTTCCAGCCATCTTGGTTACTAATTCCCCACAGTAGGTTCCTGACATTTACTCTTTAAAATGGTCCACCATTCTGTGCCTACACAGTATCATTCTGTCTTGCATCTTGAATTCTGCCTCTTTATCTGCTCATGACTCATAGGTATGACTTTCTACCAAATTTCTCACCCGAGTGTAGAATTCTAGATCCAGATGCTTGATAGATCCCTGTAATTGGTTTGTCCACTGTCATTGTAGTCAATATAAACTCAAAGCAGAAATAAAATTCACCTATCTCAACTGTGATTTTCCTCCTTTCTTTAATGGGAATAACGTAACCCAAGTTCCTCAGTGGGGAATTCTGGGAGCCAGCTCTCACTGCTCAGTTTCCCACATGCATAGGCATCTATCATTACTGACAGATTTTTACCTCCAAGTGCTATTTTGGTGACATCGTTTCTTTTCACACCCTAAGTAGATGTGGTGTGTGCTCGCTCTCACCTATCCTGAAAGCTACAGCGGTCTTCCTTCCTAGCTGTTCTCTACAGTCCACACGAATGATGGTGTGGTTTGTTTGTCTCGCGTGATGCCGTAGCTTCCTCCCATAGAAGTCCCAGTGGCCGGGCTCCATCACACAGTGCTCTCTGTCCTTGAGAGTGAAGCCTTTAGTGGCTCTCACCAAGGTCCTTAGGCTTCTCATCTCATACTTAAGCTGGCTGGGACGAACCTTGGCCATGCTGTGCACAGGTAGATCTCTGTGCTGGTTTGTTCTTTCTCTCTCCTGCATCTTTCTTCTCCCATACTTTCCATCTGAGCACTGGATCCAGCTTAGCAAGGCCTCTCTAGTAAAGGCTTCTGTGAATTATTCGAGGACAGACATCTAAAGGCCAACGTGGTAACTGAAGAGGAGTTTCTATTTTAAATATTTATTTCTTTAATGAGCACCAAACTTACACATATTTGTTTTCTCTTTCTTTGTGTGCTTAGAAAAGACAATTTACTTGTGGCTTTGGTAGACCTTGAGAAGAAGAGCTTGGATCACGTGATCTCAGAGGCTGGAGTACCAAGTAGATGCTTGTTTTAATGACATTTGAGGGTGAACATTTCTAAACAAGAAGAAAAATATCAAAAGCAATGCAAATATTTAGTGTTAATATGTTAGTCTAAGAATTAATTAATCCCACAAATACCTTAAAACATTGGCCACATCCTGATTATTCTACAATGCACAGTATATTAAATGGATTATTTTGTTGTGTGTATCACTAAGACTTAGGTTCTGTGGCCTTTTTGCTGTTGATTGCTAAGTGACAAAAGATGCCTAATTTTCAACAGCTATTACACAGAAATAAAGAAGCACATTTTAAAATGCTTGTTAAACTCTAACAAGCTTTGAAGTCCTGAATAATATGAGTCAGAAGGCCAAACTCGGGCTCAGGCCCTGCTGTGAGTTTGTGTGATTGTGAAGCTATCATTTAGCATTTGCTGAGGCCTCATCCTGGCTTACCCTGGGAAGACTTCCACCGTTTATCCAGCGGCTCCATCAGATCTTTGGTATGGTGATGATCTACAGCTGAACTTGCTGAGTGACTTTCTTAAACTCAGTATACTTTCATTAATATTTTTTCTTATATTTAAAGATCTGGTGGGCATAAAAATGAAAACTTTCTTATTTGTTAGTTGAATATTGTTTTTCTATCCTTTTCTTTCTTACTAACCAACTTGAGCATTCATATTATTTGCTTACTTTTGGGGTAGGTTACTGGATTCATTTCAGGTTTTTAAAAAATTATACTATTTTTTTAATTATGTGTATATGTGTGTGTCAAAGTGTGGGTATATGCACAGGAATACAGCACCTGTGGAGGCCAGAATAAGGTGTCAGATCCCCTAAAGTTGGAAATGCTGGTGATTGTGAGCTGCCTGACTTGGGTGCTGGGAATGAAACTTGGATCCTCTCTAAGAGCAGTACTGGATCAAACCACCTAGCCATCTCTCTAGCCTTATTTGAAGTTATTGTTTGTTTGCTTGTTTTGTGAACTTTTAAACACATGAAGATAGTTTTTGTTTTGTTTTGTTTTTGCACTTCAGGCTGTAGCTTCTTTTATGGCTTCCTTGGCAGTATTTGAATGGTACATTTTTTGTCGTGATAAATTAGTCAGTGTAATTTCTACCACTATTTAATTTCATCATTTAGATTTTCTGCTTCTTTGATAAAGCTGTTTGAATTTTGTTGTTGTTGTATTGAGGTTTTCCGCTTTGCATGTCTGTCCTAGGATAGGATGAATGCTCTTTCTCTGAGAGAGTTAATGTTGAACTTACATTGCTATGTGTGTTGGTTTTATCACAACTAATAAGAAAAGAAGGGTAAATGGCTGAAAATATAATATATAATTAAGTGAGGGGATGCCCGTTAGAAACAAATGAGGTGACACCAGCTTTGGCAAAAGGATTTGGTACCTCTGGCTCAAACTACTTGTTTTCTAAAGACTCTTACCCTTCAAGGGGTGATAGCATCAGACTCATTTCCTTCATTGATATGCTGACATCCCTTAGAACACTGGAGAATGTTATGGTCAAGGGAGTATCTTAAATCTGGATTTGGATTAGACACGTGCAATGCTTGTGTTAGTAATGCATTGTTTTTCTAAGACAAAATCCATGGTGGTTGTGATTAAAGCATATGATATGTGTAGCTGTTTCAGCAGGTGTAGAGTGTTTGCTGAAGCTGGGTGTCTCTGCCTGCACAGTCACTATTAGAAAGTGGCTCCGAAGAGCTCACGTGATCTCAGCCTCATAGCTGCAAGACAGCAGGAGTGGGGCTCATGTACCAGCTACTGTGTGGAATCACTTCAGCAGTATAACTGTTAGACTTTTAAGGTACAGTTGTTAGACTTTTAAGTTGTTGTACTTCTTGTGAAATTGCAAAATTAGTGACCATCTCACCAAATTTAAAATTCAAGTCTGAGCTTTTAGGTGCAGGAAGGATTTTCTATTGCAAGGAATTTAGAGTTGGTGGAGGAACTGTGCTCTGTGTGCACAAGCAGTCACTTTGGGCAGTGAGCCAACTTGGCCACAAGGATTGTGAAGGCTCCAGGGAGCACTGTTGGGTGAGAGAACCACCTGAGTGGTGGCTTGTTAGGTCATTGATGAGGAAGGAGCTCCACATTCTGGAGGAAAAGAGGGAATCAAGGGAGTACTTCTTCTTATGGGAAAGGCAAAATGGCAGCTCACGTGAGCGCCAGTTACAGAAAAGGGTTTGGCATGCAACACATGACATTAAGTGCTAAGACAGCAGGGGCGCAAAAGCCTGGAGTCTGCGTTTGAAGTCACTGCCGTGGTTCTGGTTCATGCACTGCCATCCTTCCTGTCCTCCCCTCCACACCACTTCCCTTCCCATGTTCTCTCTTCCCTTCACCTCACCTCTTCCCTCCCCCCTCCCCTTAACTTCTCCCTCCTTCTCTTTCAGAGTCTCATGTATTCCAGGCTTGCTAAAACTCACTGTGTTGCCAAAGATGATCTTGAGCTTTTTACCCTCTTGCTTCTGCGTCATGAGCTCTGTATTACAGCATGCATTTCCATGGCTCATTTGATTGTGGCTCTTTTCTGAGTCTAATGAGGACATGATTCTTAATTCATGCTGTTTCCTTCTGTGTTACCTGATATCTTGCAGGCTAAAAGAAGCATAGCCTATTAAATATTCTAGAAGAATCCAGAGGGTGTGGGAGCAGCCCAAGATCTATATCTACACATTGACCCCCAAAGATGAATCAGGGTGTCTTAGAATATTCATATGATTTAATATATTCGTTGATGTGTACTGTGACCAATATAAAATTAGAATACTTGGATCATTCCTCACATGGTTTACAAGCTAAGTGAACAGACTGCACACTGTAGAGAGTAGATAAGCCTTCAATTCAAAATGTGCCTTCTTCTACACACAAAGAGAAGACATGAAAATACCACCCCATCTCATCATGTCACTTCATGTACATTAACCAGAATTTTATGTTTGTCTGGGAAGTAGATGGATGCTCATTGCCACATTAATCTCCTTGTTTTTTCAGTTGACTTCCGGACACCTCTCTACAATCGCGCATGTGGATTAAGGCATTCGTTCTTGTTCTTGCTCTAATGAAGGGAACACTGATACCCTGTTTCTACTTATAAAGAATGACAAAGCAGGGCAGAGCCAGTGTATCTATTTTTCTTGGTGACAAGGAGTGATTTATAGCAGCATGCCATGCTGAGCATGTGCCCTATCTAACAAGGAGCCGTGTTATTGCTGAAATGTGCCATGCTGGATCAAATTCCTAGCAAAGTTTTGAAACTTTAAATCAGTTCTATAGGGTGACATTTTGGAGTTTAGTCCTGTTTTACTCCAGTGTGTCTGCAGCAGGATGAAGGGCTGTAAGTCTTGAATGGATTTTAAAATTGAAACTTAGCATTTGAAATGTATTTTATGATACTTTCTAGATTTCCCATTTTCGTTCTTATTCTTTTTTTAATTCTATTTTGCTAACATGTTCTACACGCTTTGACAAATTTATTTGCTTGTTTATGTATGATTGCAGTTACATCTGCAAAGAGCCCATAGAGAAACATTTTAAATATCCAGTCTTCCTTTTAATGACAAATTGGGCAGGGATAATTAAAAGAACAGTGAAAATTCTCCAAGAAAGACATGGCAAGGCATAATCTACTGCAGGCACACAGCGTGGAAAACTAACAGTTCTTAGTACTCGTGACCACTGATCAGTCCTTTAAGGAGACATACTGTATCCTTCATTGGATTTTAAATGGTGTTGACTTGGACTTTTTTTCTTAATCCATAAAATTAGAAATATGTACTGAAAGAGAAAGCTAGAGTCATGCATACAGCTTCAGTTGCTAGTTTTTTTCCCTTCCCTCATAGTGGCCTGACTGCCTTTGTTAGATTGAGGGTTCACTGGACAAATGAATAGTTTGAGCATTATTGCATTACCATATGCTTTTTTTTGCTTGGCAGTTCTCAACACTTGATGAAGATAACATAGAAGGTTTCTATTAGGCAAAATGTTTTCTCTAGTCTTAGACATCTGTACTCATCATGCAGGAGATAGTCACTGTGTGAGAAAAGCCTGCCCCCGAGAGCCAAGGACCATGGGTGGCACAGACTTCTTCCACAATAGCGAAATTTGTCTCAGGAGACAATGCAGTTAAGGAGGGAGAAAATACTAATTGGGTATCGCTGTTTGGATATGTGTAGCTCTTAGAAAATGTCCTCCTAATTCTCTGCCTTACATGTTCTCAGGATCCAGTGGAAGGCTGAGAATTTTTCACCCATTGACAGGAATCCATTAATAAAACAACAATCTTTTGTGTGCAGTAATCTTTAATCTTATTTTGTCACACACTCCTCAGGAGCGTCTCCACTCATTTTACAGTCTAATTTATGGCACTGTAACAACTCAGGCCCTGGAAAAGGTCAGTCTGCCAAGGTTTACTTGTCTTTGAAGAAAAGTAATAGAGCATTATTTATGAAGCAAAGAACACACTCTGCTACTTTAATCAATCAGAAGGATGCTTGTATTATTGTATCTTTTGCCACGACATCCCCTCTCCCCACCCAGAGGAAACCATAAGCAAAGGATATGCCAATCTCACTTTCTCTTTTATGTTACAAAAGGCTTGTTACCTTGTACGCCTCTTCTGCTTTTGCGTTCATAGCGCTATGGAAAACAATGTGCCTGATGATGTCTGATACCTGGGAACAATTTGTTGGTTATGAGCAAGGGGCTGATATTTCCCACAGATCATACGCTGTCTGGACAGATTAACCAGCCCTATCCAGTCAGCTCACCCTGAGAAATCCACCTGACAAAACAGAAGAGGGTATGCAATTAAAAACCTGGGGGATAAAGAAAGAGTTGAAAAGGTTTGAAACTGTCTTCAAGAGCAATCAGCAAAACAAAGGCAATTACCGTGTTTTGTAGCAAAAATCTCAAAACATAACCGCAGTTGGTCTCCATATGCTTCTACAAGCACAAATTAGAACAAGCTCTGGGGGAAATGAATTGTTCGTTCACTGGAGAAAACACTTACAGCTTGAATGAATGTCCCCAATAAGGTTTTAATTTAGGTAAGAAAGGATGTTGGGTGTGAATTGAATAACAATAGTCACAAATGCAATCCTATTAAAGTTTAAAAGTTATCTAAAACATATCGATAGTTACAAATGCTTAAATATAGATGAGCCCTTCTATTTTTGGAAATCAGTTTTGTAATATATTATATGGTTTTAGAACTGTGTAAAATGTGCTTTAAAAGTTAACTGACAATGGTTCATTGAAAATCTCAGTGGACAAAATAAGCAAGAGCCATGTAAAATCACCTATGATAGAAACATTGAGCTTGAACATCACATTAACCAAAACATCCACCAGAGCATAGTCTGTACAGTGATTTCCAATTCCCAAGTTATTAATGTATTTATTTAGACTAATAATAAAGATTTCTAAGGTCATTCATATTAGGTGAAGACTGAAATTCTTTGAATGAAAAAGTGGTTAATTTAGTCAAGCTTAAAAATACTTATCTCTCCAGATGCTTATTGACCTAGGGGCAATCCTGTGAGGAAGTTGGATTTTTAAGTATTGGAACTGTTTCACGGGGATTGAAAAGATCCCTTTTACTTGCAATGCACTGCAACTCCAGAGTCAGGTAATAAAAGGGCCTTCTTTCAAGGCTCCAGAGAAATGGGGACGGATAGAGGGACAAGGGGTGTTTGTGAGCACACACAGAGTTCATTGGCAATGCAGCTTGATAGACACTTGGCTAGTTCAAGATGGTGAGCTTGAGACTCTTCGACTGATATCTGCCTTGGCTCCCACTGTGCAAATTTCCAGCCTATCAGTGGGATAATCATGAAGACTTGAAGATCTAGAATGATAACATATAAAGACATGATAAGTCACAATGTCAAAATGTAAAATTTTCTGTCTTTAAGAGACTATGAAGTCTTGAAACACACAAATGCCTGTAGATTAAGGTATGAGACCTCAACTAAAACAGACTATCTTGCTCACTGGAAAGAATTTGGGAATGCAGCACTCTCTTTTCTATTATAAGGGCACCATAGCTATCCCTTTCTGAAAAAAAGATACAGCACTGGCCATGACTCTTCAGTCCCAGATCCCCTCTGCCACTTGAGTGTAATTATTCTAATCCACTTCCTTCCCATCCCCCACTGTTAAGATCTTGATTTCTATTTACTAGTATGGGTGCTGCAATTCCTGTGATACAACTGCAAAGGTAGTGTTTGATTGGCAGTAGTTCTATATGCCGAAGGTTAAAGGACTAAAGAAGGTGAGTACTGTCGCTAGTATCTATGACCCCAGTGTGTGGGAGACTGAGGTAGGGTGGTTGTCACAAGTATAAGGGCAGCATGGGCTATATATAGTGAGTTCGATTCAAGTCTGTATTACATTGTGAGCCTCTGTGTCTTAAATGAACAACCACACCAGAACAACAGAAGTTATAAGGTTTTTGTTAAGGATAGAGCTCAAGGCTACACAGATGGGTCCAATGGACGTTTTAAAGCTTCTTTAATTGCCAAGTCTCAGTTTACCCAGCAGGATATTGGGATGGCAAGAGTAATTTCCTCAGAGGATAACTTGTGTAAGGTATGTGTCTCTGACCAGCACACAGGAAACATACAAGCATGCAGCACAGGAACATACTACAAAGTTTGTTAGGTTCTGGAAAGTTCTAAAGGATGCTTGTTAGGACTCAGGAAATTATAAGCGAAGGTTCAGTAAGTCTCAGGAAGTCCCCGAAGCTGATAAGATGCACAAGGCCCCTCCCTCTTCAAGGTTACATAAAGACAGAGCGTTGCTGAGGAGATTGAGGTTAGCATAGCTATCCGGAAGAAGAGACAAGCCAAACTTCCTGGAAGATGCAACAGCTGAGCTGCCTAGAAGATGCTCTCCAATTTATTGAGCTTCTTTTAAGCCACACGGTGAGCTCTAGGCTCCAAGTTTCCAATGCTGTGTAGGTTTTAGCAATGTGCCCTCTTTTGATTCATTCTTGCTTTAAGTAAGCTCTCACCCAAATCGTGTAAGTAATACCAGTAAAACCTCTTGCTCACCAAACTGGACTTTGGAGGATATCCTTACTTTTGTCTGTCATCTCTTCCTTATGGAATATACATGAACATTTGTTCATGTGTCCTTAGGGAGAGTATCACACAACAGTGTATTGTTTTCAACAGGAAGTAGGAAATAATTATCTAGGGAAAAACATTTTCAAAGCTATTTTATATAGGAAAATAATAACTGGTATTAAGTGGATATCTTATGTTTGGGAGGGAAACTCCTGTCTTCCTCATAAGGGAAAGAGTCTTCTTAATACACAAAGCCACACATCTGAAAACTGTTAAAGCTTGGCCCTTATGCTTTTTGCTTACCAGTTGGATATACATTGGCCTAATTACAATTGTCTCTGCATTGCTCTGCTGGGTCCCTAGGTACCTGAGAAGTGGTGGTCACACCTCTCTAGAGCTAATAGGAGTTGCTATGTCCCTCAAGTTCTCTGCTCCAGGGAGCTGCCAAACTTCTTAGATGTCCCCAAGCGGATTCTCTTACAGATGCCCTTCTTGAGGCCCCATTTCAGGCTGCCTCTCCTTCCATGGTCCCAATTTCTACTCCAATGCTTACTAATTTTTACTGACCAAATACAACTGGTGTTTCCATAGTTCAAGTTATGATATTTTGATGTTATGATAGTACAAATATTCATTAGAAACCATACTTAAAGTTTTAAATTTGTATTTATATGATTGTTTACTTAATATATTTATATATTTTATTTGTCTTAGGCATACCATTTATAAATTATGCTTCCTCTAAATTAACTTAATAGTAAATGCAATGTGTATAATGGCAAATTCTAGTCTGAGATTTCATCTGATCTGAGTCATGGACAATTTATAAAAAAAGATATATAAGTATAAAAATCAACATGAAAATATGTTCAACTGTGCATGATTATTCAAATTAATGCAAGGAATAAAAATATAGTATCTTAGTCATCAAATTAGAAAGACTTAAAGTTGTATAATGTATATTGATGTATACAATGAAGCCCATGGTCAAAGGCACAGCTCATCCCAAAGCAATGAAATCAGAAAAGTTTCAGAGAAATTTGGCATCAGGTTACAAAGCCTTTGAGTCTGTTGATGTTTCATTCAGTTCTTTATCTTAACTGAAGCTACAGACAAATATTCGTGAAGAATATTGATTATATAATAGCATATACATTAGCTAACATATAAATACATATAAATTATAAATTTATTCATATTCATATAGAAGAAATAGTTCTCTACAAAGGAAGGAAAAAAGAAAGGATGATACATAAAAAAGTAGTTACTTATACTAATATAGTAGAATGTTTTGTGTTGGAGAAAAAGTCCCATGTTTCTAGTGATCATGCTGGTTCTGGTGTCATTTTAGAGGAAGAGATATCCCAGCACCAGATATGTGGGTAGATCTGAGTCCTAAGAAAAGCATAGACTTCTTAATCATCACCTAATTAAAGGCGTGTTGAAGGTGTGTTGGTCAGCTGTCAGAAGTATGCACTTAGCATCTAGGCCTTCTGGAAACTGCGTTTAGAGACAAGTACATTTCAGGAACATAGGCATCAAAATCAGAATGCATAACTCTTCTTCAGGACTTTTCTTGGGTTCTTCAACACGTCACCTATGCGTACACATATAATGAGTTGTCTTGAATGCTGAGCTGTTTCCGCAATAATTTAGAGTTCAAGCTTTAGAGACAGACAGTTGTGGGTTCAAACACTGGTTTTAAAACTTAATGCCACATCTTGGTCTAAGTTTTGCACCATTAGTTATCAGTTTTTCCCACCTGTATAATGTGGGTAATTGTGTGAGAGAGATGTATGTGTGTAGCATGTACGGCATTTAGTAGCAGAGAATGTCTTTGATGGTACACACGAGAGGCACACACATATCTGTATATGTACATATAGGCAGAGTATCTCTCCTTCACTGAGCTCTATGAAGGCTCCCTTGAGTTTCATCTTGGCCTGCGTCAACAGTGACTAATGCAGACTTGAAGGAGTTCTAACAGTTTCTCTGTTTCTTCCAGCCGGTGCCCAAAGGCAGCACACCTAATTGCCATCTCTGCAGCCGAGCAGCAGCCTAGAAGGGCAGTGCTAAAAACTTCCAGACTTCCCAAGGACGTGTGGCTTAGCTGCTTTTCAGAGTTTTACCCCGTCACCTACCCCACTGTGCCCCTTTCTCCTTGCCTCATTTCCCCAGCGACACAGACAAAAGTCAATGGCTTTCGGAAGAGGCTCAGTGGTTCTTCTTATAAAGGCGCCCACCTCATTTTTAAAGTCAGTTTTTCAGGGCTAGAAATGAAGCTTGGAAGAGAGCATGTGCTGCGTGCAATGTCTTAAACTTGAAATTGGGCGGTGGTGGCGCACGCCTTTAATCCCAGCACTCGGGAGGCAGAGGCAGGTGGATCTCTGCGAGTTCGAGGCCAGCCTGGTCTACAATAGCTAATTCCAGGACAAGCTCCAAAGCCCCAGAGAAACCCTGTCTCTAAAAATTAAAAAAGGTGAAACCCAACCCTGCAAAAAAAGTGAAAAAAGTGAAACTAAGTTGCTGTTCCTTAATTTCCTAACCACCTGAAATGCTTACACATATACTTAATCACCTTGTCAATATTTATTAGACACTGAGCATAAAAACATAGCGTAACAAACCTTTACTCACTTAGCGTGGACAATAACTATTGAAAACAGATGCTGTTCAGCCACAAGGTGAATGAAAAGCATAGCGAGCAAAGGTTTAGGATGTGTTTAGAGGCAGAGCTGGGATTTGAACTGAGTTACCACAGGTTTCCATGTCACTTCTAGTTCTAGGAGCCACAGGGCTACAGGCTGGCTTCATCCTTAAACCATGAAAGCCATTACTATCGCACAGGAGTTCTGCCTTACTACATCCAAGTACAACTGCAGNATCCTTAAACCATGGAAGCCATTACTATTGCACAGGAGTTCTGCCTTACTACATCCAAGTACAACTGCAGGGACCTCTGTCTGAATCCGGTCAGGCCTTACCCAACAGGGAGAGCTGGCAGGGCAGCTGGAACCTACGTGCTGTCTTTGCTTTGGCAGAAAATCTTTATTAAAGCCCAGCCGTTATTTATTATCTCAAGATGTTTGAACATTAATCATCACGCAGTGATTCATATCTCTGTTATATGAAGAACTAAATATTCCTTTACCATCCAAAACTTAACCAAAAGTAAGACCTATTTCAGAGTTCCTCCAGTTTCTGATGTCTGACTCTAAATTCATCCTGTGTGCTGATTTATGTCAGTGCTGTGGTTTTCTAAAGCTCTGTTTCTTTTATGATTGTGCGATATTATGTTCTAGTACCTAATGGGTTGGATGCAATGACCATTGAAATGACAAAGCACAGTTTCAAAAGAATGATGCGTGTGTAAGTAAACCTTTCCTTCTCAACGAAGAGGAACTGTTTTAGAATAGAAGAGGGGAAGGTTTTTCTTTTTAAATAAAACACCCAGAATCTAGAAACCATTTTCTCGGAAACAATAATTAAAGCTAAGAAGATTATAATGCAGTCAAGGATGGTTATTGTCACTTGTTTGCTCGTTGAAATTGAAATAATGAGCTCAAATTCTATTGAAAATATGATTGCTTATATCAGAGATGGCACAAACGAAGCTAAATTTAAAGAGGAAAGAAAGTGGAATGACAGGCTCCAAGCTTGTGGAATTTGTTCAACTCAGAAGTAATAAACTATCTAACAATGTATGGAAGCTGATATTCTCACCGTAAGTTGTGAGTGGATTGCCAGACAAGGTGCATTCTTACCCTGGCAAATTTGTCCTTGGTGACCAAATG
The DNA here is from genome assembly GCA_001685075.1 of Bramus lutescens. Taxonomy (NCBI): domain Eukaryota; kingdom Metazoa; phylum Chordata; class Mammalia; order Rodentia; family Cricetidae; genus Bramus; species Bramus lutescens. The sequence goes on along the minus strand of LOEQ01004693.1, from coordinate 9,066 downwards.
GGTTAGCATTTATTTCAGGGTGTATTTGATATTAAATGTCCCCAAACTGCTGCATGTTTCTTTCAGGTTACTAGTCTCTACTTATGTGGATCATAATGAATAGCCAGCTGAAGGTTGAGATTTCACCGGTTCAAATCGATCTTCTGGAAATACTGTGAACTTATAACCTGTCCTTGCTTGTTTACATGTATGTAATGCTTGTGGATTTAGAAATGATATTGTCTGGGTGACATCACCCGCCAGGCAGGTGCTGCTTTGTACATTATGTGTTTATAGTGGATGGAACGCTGCTTTTCATGACTGAATAGTGCTTCAACATTGCTTTTTCTTTTTTCTTTGAGACAGGTCCATGTGTATTGGAAACCTAGTCTTGAATCTACTATATGGTTGACAATGACCTTGAACTACCAATCCTCCTGCCTCCACCTCCTGAGTGCTGTGATTAGTTATTTTTTTTAATTGTTTCAAGTAAGCCCTTCCTACCTTGCAGAACATACAAGAAAGCAGCCCAAACTAAGAAGCCACTAATGGCACCCTTTTAGGTGATCTTGGGTAAGAAATTTTGCTCAGAGGTGTCTTGCAGGTTTTGCATATGTTACTTATGAGGAAACATGATCTCCAAATGAGCATGCTGTGGAATATCTTTCTAATATGAATATGGGTAAGATTGTTCAATAAAGGCTCTGCTCTATCGATTCGGCTTCAGGAATGATCCACAATGCTTTCCCTGGCATCTGCGGTAGAAAACCCCCTCCCTCCCTCTCCAGTTTCCTGGTTTTGCTATGTGTGTTCACTCATGAAAACACAAATCCCCTGCATTCAGTTATTGAGGAAGGGAGATTCCCACTACTTGAGAGGTCAAATTGTTTTCTTGCTCAATTTTTGTTATCATATTTTTCTGTTTATGTCTCCCAAACCGTGTCACCCCAATACTGCTTTCAAATTACCCCTATTTACTTGCCTGGTGATTTCAATTGGTAGTCTTCACTCACGGCACATGTCTTAACTAGTTGAACTATGTCTCACTGGAGAGGTTGGCAACGGATGGGGACCTGGGTTTTGGTGTTCCTTTTAGGGACAGCTTTTGCCTGCCATCTTGTATTGTTCTCTCTCTCTCTCTCTCTCTCTCTCTCTCTCTCTCCCTCTCTCTCCCCCTCTCTCTCTCTCCCTCTCCCTTTCTCCTTGCCTCTTTTTCCTTCTTTCTTTTGGAAGACACAGGTGAGGAACTCCTTGTCTAGTAAAAGAACTCTGAATCTTCATACTTCCTAGTTATCTCAGCATGTCCACTACAATCCTGTGTGTGTGTATTATAGTATATACAAGTATACATGCTTATATGTATTTATAGATGGTGCCCAACTTATCATGATTTGACTTATGATTTCTTAGCTTTATGATGGTGCAAACTGATATGTGTTTAGCAGAAACTGTAGTTCAACTTTTAAATTTTGATATTTCCTTAGGATGATACTGTCATGTGATGTCTGGTAGAGTCAGCAGCAAGGCATGCTTCTTTGAGTCACCTGAAACAGCCAGGTACCCACGGAGCGCTGTGCAGCTAAGCTATGGTGCTTGGCATGCTAGCTGTAGTAATCGTCTTGGAATTATTCTGTTTTCAACTTCTGATGGCCTTGCTGGGATGTGATACCCTGATGGAAGCTGAGAAGCTTCTCATTCACTGCTTACTCATTGACAGGGCTGCATATTCACAAGGCATCTGTTAAATATTTAGAACTGCCAATTGTGCTGCAGCAAGAACATAGACAGGAAAGAGTTAAAGTTACCTAGTCTGACTCAGACAAACCCATGTAGAGTTTTCCTCTGCTGCTTGTTGTCTGTTTAACTTCAGGAATATGATCTAAATTCTTTATCAAATGGAGGCTGGCAACATCTCTGTCTCTTAGAGCTGTGCTAAAGAAATAATTGCTTTCGTTGGCAGCTTACATTCTATTCTGCTATATAGTGAGCACATACTGAAGAAATGGTAGCTACAAGAATAGTCACGATTATCTTTTAAGCTGATGAAACTAAGTATTTCTTTCTTCTCTCTTACCATAAGTGCTTATTTCTCTGCCTCAAGTGGACCATCCCATCAATATATAAACATTTTGGCATGCCATTTATGAAAAGAAAAAGAAAAAGAGCCTCCTCGCCTTGTTTTCTATTCTAGTTAGAGCCCAGAGTCCCTTTTCTCCTAAGTGGAGACCCGTGAGCTGTCTCTATGCATTTTCACTTCTTTAGTTCCCCTTTGATATCAACCACATCACACCTTTGGTCTCTCAACTGCACAAACTCCACTGTCATAAAGCCTCTAAGTGGCTTCATCTAACATCAGAGTCCATCGTCTTTGATAGTCACTGTCATCTCACCATGTTAGTGCTGCCCTCTTGAAGACATTTCTTCACCAGGCTTGTGGGACAAGGTATTCTCTCTCCAGCTTTTCCTCTTGTGTCCCTGTGGGTCCTTCTCTGTCTTCCTTGTGGATCTTGCATAAGTTTTCAAATCTCTTAGGCTTCTCCTGCCGTGTACTGATTTTTTCAACATTTACCGCCTGTGTGGTCTACTGTAGTTGCAAAGCTTTGTCCTGCACCAAATTACAAGTTTCTGTTTCAGGCTCTGGTCTCTCCTCTGTGTTCCAGGCTCTTGTAGGCAACTCCTCACTTAGTATTTCCCATGGGATGTCTAAGAGACACCTTGAAATGCTTCGCCTTTCTTGTTAAAAGTGTTTCTTCTGTTAATTGACAGCTCAATCTTTTCTGTTCTTTACACCAAAAATCTTAGTGTCGCCATTTTCCTTATCTTGTCATATTTTATATTCCGTAGGTTTCTCATCTACTTTATTATTTGTCTGGATGCTTTCCATTCTGGGGAAAACCCCGTGTCCTCTGAATAAACAAATCAGTCTCAGCTAATTTCTTCTCTCGTCTCTGTGGCACTTTGACCATACCAACTCATTGTATTTCCTTGTTTACAAGCCTCAAATTGTCTCACGTGGGACAAAGCCCAGAACTTTTAGAAGCTTGAGAGGCCTCAACACTTTGTCCTGGTCAATCTTCACTACATCTGAACTCCTGCCGCTCTGGCCTCTCTGCTCTTGCAGGCAGCCACAGTCAGGCCTGTTTATCTTCTCCCAGCAGTTTCCTGTTGTCCAGCTCCCTNCAGGCCTGTTTATCTTCTCCCAGCTGTTCCCTGTTGTCCAGCTCCCTGGGGCCTCTGTCTCACCCTCATCAGATCCTGCTGAAATGTCCTCTTGCAGTGTCATGGTGCCTACTCAGAGCCAGTCCTCTCTCTTGCTGATATTTGCTAGCTCCCTTCTGGCTTATTATCCCTCCCCTTGGTTTCATCATTCATGTGTATTACTATTGCTTTATTTATGTGTCTAATTCATTGACTGTTTTCTGAACTAAATTTTAAATACTTCACCAGTGTTTTTGCAATAGAATTTTTTTATTTGCTACCATTTTCAGAGTTAGATCAAAATTTTATAGGTCCTACCAATTCCATAATTTTATTTTCCCTCTTGAAAGCATACAATTATGGGCTGGCAAGATTGTGTGGCTCGTAAGTGCACTCGCTATGCAAGTTTAGTGACCTGAGTTTGATTCCTGGATCCCACAGTAGAAGGAGAGAACAGAGATTCTAGAGTTGTCATCTGATCCTCACACATGTGACATAGCATGCAAATGCATGCACGTGCAAGCTAAGAAGAACCTGCCTCTATCCAGTACTTACAACTGTATTGGACTTGCCATGTATGTCTAGTAGAAACTAGTTACGCTCCTTATATGGATCTTGTGGTGTTTGGAAGGTTGCCAGGTAAGACTCTTTCCAATTGAATTTGAATTTTATGTAAATAACTGTTTATTAGCATAAATATGTGTTAATTATTTGAGGTATAATAACAATAACATAATAATAGTAAAAATAAAACCATTTTATTGTTCACCTGAAGTTGAAATTTTGTTGCTCATGCTGTGTTCACTTCTTAAGTCTGACAAAGGGCTATTGGATTTTTTAGGAAATCTGTTTAATATAAAGTCAAGTAAAGGCTCACCTGCTTTGGAGCTTTGGTTTTGATTTCCAAATAACTTTATTTTGAATATCTAAATGTGAGAACACCTTGAATTCTTTAAGGTAGTCAGTCGGTAGAAGGTGAGACTCCCAATTAGCAATCATGACCATTTGCTCTAAATAGTCTCTTCTACCCTCTAGACATTGGATAGACACATATCACCTGTGTCTATGGGAGGCAACTAGCAGAGGGGTAGGGGAGAGCTTGGCACTGAGTGCTGGTTGATGTTCTGCTAAAAAAAAAAATCACAAACAATAAAGACAGCAAGGGAAGGTTGGCTGTCTTTTTTATTACTGTGGTGTATCGACAGCTCTAAAGAACATCAGTGTTGATCTATTCTTCCTTGCTGGACATGGCTCTGCAGCTGCCCCCCTTGCACTGTGCCAGGCACGGTTTCCAGCTCCTGGCTGTGTCGCAGCACCGGTATAAAGAGAGCAGAATTATTCTTCTGTGAATGTTTGTGATGTAAATGTATCTCTGAGTGCTTGATTCACAAAAGTCCCTTTACTATGAGATTTCCTGTCTTCTTCAGTCCAGTGTTTTTCAAATTCCACACTTTTCTTTCAGTTCTTCCACTATCTTATGGACCAAGTCAATTTCTGAGGCCCCATTTTTTCCATCTCTATCATCTCCAACAGTAACAGAAATGCTTCAAAGTGGCAGGTTTCCATTTTTCTTGTGTATGTTCCTTTAGTTTCTCATATGTGGTCTTTACACACATGAGTTTCGTGTTACCCACTTTGCATACCAGCTGTCTATCAGCATTTTCAAATTTTGAATCAAATGAGATAAAACCTTCATTACATACCAAATATCCTTCAAAGCATTGCACAAACAATGGGTACTTAAAACTAACCCAAGAGGTAGGTGTTTTAATTATTTACCATTTGCAGCCAACACACCAAGAGCTTCAGTGACCACTGGTCAAGTCTCTCTTAAGCGGTCATTGATGCAGCTGGTATGGGAACCTCACCTCATTTCAGAGCTTGGGTCCAACTGTAGATAGTATTTTATGTGTGTTATCTGTATTTATTCCCAAGATTAAAAGTTGCTAGGTTTATTATTCTCTTTTCCAGTGGAAGAAACTGTAGCTTACAGATGCAAAATAATGGGTTGAAATTCACCGATTTGCTCATAGGTTGAGGGGAGGTTGAACAAAGATACATCAGGAATCACAGTAGCCGTTGACTTTGCAGGTAGAAAACAGTGGAAAGTAGACCACCGGAGACTGAGCTCCTAAGGTTTGTAAGCATCGCTTGAGGTCTTGAGACATGGTTATACCGTGAGTGTGGGAGCATGGCTGTCACTCTGGTGGAGACATGCATGTGTCACAGGCTCCTTAGAGGCTGTCAGTATTCTAGTCACTCTTTCCGTCTTTAACCTATTTCCCTCTGATTCAAAACTTGAAAACAGACTTATTTTTCTTCTTTGAAATATAAGGTGTCAATGTGACAAAGCCATGAATGTTTTCCCCAAGTGCTCTGTTCAGGATAAAGATAGGATAGGAAAATAAAACAAAAGGATCTTTGAGAACTTTTGTACTTGAGTTTCCTGATCACATTGCCTCCTATGACCAGTTCAGGTATGTAATTCTGCATGCATGTGCGTTCTTATAACACTGTATCTCATTGTCTTTTGACTCAAATTTTGCAAGTAGAGAAAGTAGATATTTTTCCTCTGCATGAATCATTATTTGCTGATTTACTTTGTTAAACAACAATAAAAACAAATGAAATAAAAATCATGTTTGAGGCCTGGGGATCACTCAGTGTGCAGAAGTGTTCACAACACAGCCAGCTGCAGTGGAGCTAGCATCTGTCTTCTCTTCATGCCCCAGTGGTAGGATGGGAGACTAAAGCATAGAATGCTCCAGAAGACTGAGGGCCAGTGAGCAGGGGGAGCAAGAAGATGTCCTCTGACATTCACATGAGCACTGAAGCACAGCCACACACATACCTGACCCAAACTACTAAAACCAGTGAACACACACACAAAAAACATCGATTCGAGTTTGAAAATGCAGGCAGAAAGAAGTAAAAGCCAGAGTATTAATCTTGCAATGTGGAACATTGTGGATGAGCTTTTCACCCCTTCTGCATACTGTCTGGCCCCAATCCCATCCATTGTTTCCACATTTGCTTCACACAACCGTGGACACTTCCTTCCGAGCTTCCAGGAATATTTTAAAGATTGCGTAGGGTAAAAATGCCGCGAACCAATACCTGAAATGTCTTCTGGTTTCTTTTTTGTGTGCCATCTAGATAAGAGCAAAGCCAACGAGATCAAGGATAAAAGTGAAAGTGTGAACATGACACAGGCATGAAC
>LOEQ01004692.1:91466-102366 GCA_001685075.1 Bramus lutescens | reverse complement strand
ATACACATAGACAGAATATTGTATACATAATAAATAAATATTTTTTTAAAAAAGATATTTGATTATAAATGCTGCTGGATTAATCCAACATATCTATTTTGTAAATACCTTGACTTCAAATTCAAGACTGCCCGCTGACACTTTGTCCTTTACTCCTGGTGTCCCTGGTGAGCAGGATAGTCTGTACTAAAGTACAGCAGACACCTGGTGCGGCACACTCAGATGACAAGATTTGGGGCATAGGAAGCAGGAAAGGGAAACCTGCTGAGCAGAGGAGGAAGAGCCATCCCTAATACTGCAGCCTGTGTGGCCCTCTGAGCACACTGTGGGGCTACAGCTCTGTTCAGCACCCTCCAGTGGGGAGTTCCAGCTCCTTCCGCCTCTCCAGTTCCTCTTCCTCTAAGCCTCTCCAAGGATGTTCCCTACTTCCCCAGCCTCCCCACCCTCAGTACCACATTCCTTAAGTTCAGCAGACTTAACCAGGTTGAGCTGAGTTAGTCCCACATCCTCACCAGTAAACCAGAACAGCTCTTAGAGTGGACCGCAGGACTTAGGGCCTATGCTCTGTGCTCTGATTGGCTACTTAGCAGGGCCCATGAGGATAAGACACCCTACCACTAACCTGCTCCAGGTCACTGGGCACCTTTTTCTTTTTGTCATCCTGAAAGTAGAAGGCAGACAGGGTCACAGCAATGCTGGAGGAGGGAAGACGAAGTGTATACCCACCTTCCAAAACCATCCAAAAGATACTCTCCACTGCCTCCCAGCTAGAGACCACCCTGCCAACACTGGGCACAGGGTTGGGGACATCACCTACATACTTTTTCAGTGTCTAAGGGAATGGAGTCTTGTGATGACCGCTTGGGCTGGTTGGGCTTCTGGGCATGTTCGCTCCAGGCTTGGGGTTTCGTTGGGTCTCCAAAGGACTTACAGAATTCCACCTGTATGGGAAAAAGAGCTGGCTTCCACAGCTGCTGCGACACCCAGGCAGGTGTATGCCTCCTTCAGCTCCAGGAGTGTGGGTTTCCCAGAATGCAGTGGTCACTACTTGCTGAGTTCAGTAAAGCGATTCACCCAACCTAGACATCGTCCTCCAAAAAGTCATTCTGGCCACTGCCGTTCAGAGGACTAGCCTGCCTCCCACACTCTCCAATAGGTGACAGGAAATGATGCTGTTCCCTCTGCTCACAGCAAAAGGTTAAGATAGAGATTGGGGGGCCCAGGAAGCAGGGGGCGACAGAGCAGAGACAGAACTTGGGGCACATGGGGACTGGGAATCCACAGTCACCTCCTAGGCTAACAAAGGATGTTGGGGAGGCAGCACCTGCATGGCACAGGGTGACAGCAAATGATGGCTGTCAGGGTAACTGTTTACTATGAGGCAGGTTCAGTCACAGAAGAAAACAAGCCCGGGGTAACAGGGACAGCAGGGTGACGACAGGAGTGCAGAAGAATGCCGGGGACCACGTATGAATAGATGTAGCCTTCAGCCCTGGCACCTTGGGGACACTCTCAGAGACAGCTTTGGGAGGACACGCCCATGAACCACCCCCAAAGATTCCAGGCTGTTATCAGTTAGCAAACCACTTTATCCCTGTGATTGGAACCTGTAAGCCAAATAAGGTCCCAATCACAGTCGATCATTCAGGGAAGCCAAGGCAGGAACTGAAGCAGAGACCATGGAGGAACCCTGCCGACTTACTTGCTCAGCTAGTCTATTTACACAGCCAAGCGGTGACACCACCCACAGTGGGCTAGGCCCTCCCACGTCAATCACCCATCCATGTCTCACAGACTTGTCCACAGAGCAATCATATGGAAGCAATTCATCATTTGAAGTTCCCTCTTTCTAAGTGACTCCAATTTGTGTTAAGTTGACCAAAATTAACCACCACAACAAGGAGGGGTCCTCTGAGTGTCCATCTGGTCGCCTATCACCACATACACGCTCTGGTTTCCTCCTTTACCCGGCACGGCACTTACCTAATGCCTGCCTACCGGATGCCAGGTTCTGTGATCATGGCTGGGTTGCCCCGTCTCCACTTAAGGAGAAATCACTGAAAGCCGTTCCCATCACTCAGGTTCTCAGGGTCACCTCCCCTCCTGTTTCCCCCAACAGCCTCGGGAGTGAAAGAGAGAACTGCGTGGATTCATGGGGTCAACAACTACACAGAGGTGACCGGGATCCGAGGCAGAAGGTGAGGGGCTAGCATCTGCATGGACCAGGATTATCCGTTTTGGAGTCAGGCACCCATAAGGTGGCAATCAATGGTGATAATTATAATGACAACAGCCACTCTTCCCGCTTTTTAGGGTGGTCAGAAGGGGGTCCCCGTTTCATTGGGTTCGAACCTCCCCAGTTCTGCCTCAGACTCAAGAATCACTCCATCCTTCCGCCTCATTTTCCGGAACCCCGCTTTCACTTCCGGACCCCTCACCCAGCTCCTGCTCACCCCATTAGGGAGGATCTCCATGATCAGTCGCGACATGACTCCCAGGTCTTCCATGCTTCTGATTCACGCACCCCACCACTCCGACTTTCCACAACTTTCACGCCACCTCACTGGGCGCCGCCATCTTTGGCGAATCACCTGGCCCCTGCCAGGTTCCACCCGGAAGTGGGAATGGCCTCACTGGAGCTTCTCCAGGGAAGTCACGCCCTCAAGAGGCGGAGTGGGAAGACCTGAGCACATTCTGTGCACTTTTCTCCTTCGGGTCCTAGGGATGACGATGCCCGGTGAGGCCGGCAGGGGGCGCTGGTGCCCAAAGCCTGTAGGATGACAGCTGAGAAAGAGTAGGGATTTTTGCTTAAGAAAAACTTTTTTTTCCCCTCCGGGTGGTGATGCTCACACTGCACTCGGGAGGCAGAAGTTAGCAGAGCTCGAAGCAAGTGTGATCTATAGAGAGAGTTCTCTGGCTGTTACACAGAAAAACCCTGTTTCAAAAAAAACAAAAACAAAACCTTTTACAAATTCATTTCTTTATTGTGCATATATGTTTATATATGTATACGTGTGTGTGTGTGTGTGTGCACATGTTTCAGGGTTCACATGTGATGGCCAGAGGTCCCAGTGATCAAAGTCAGATCGTTGAGCTTGGCTGCAAGCCCCTTAAGGGACTGAGCCATTTCAGCAGCCACCTTGCTTCCTTTTTAGGATAGAGAAACTGCCAGGCACTGACTCAATGACTGAGTATGTCCTGTGTATATTGTTATAGGCTGAGGTTGGCCCTGTTTTGCAGGCAGGTGAACCAGGACCGGTTGAATGGTCTTGATTCAAGCCATGTGGGTGCTAAGTAGAAAGGCAGAGATTAGAATGCAGAGCTTCACAATGATTACCAACAGCCCATAACCTTACAGGTATCCCACTGCTCTCTGAGGAACCTTTTTAACCCCTCATCTGCCAGCCTCTGGGCTGAGTTATGGGCCAGACTTGCCTCTATGGGCTTTGTGTCTGCTGCAGTTAGATGGGTTTTATCCTAGGGCCCAAGGGCGTAAGACTATTCAGTTCTTAACCTGTTCCATTGTGTTTCAGAGCCTTCTCTGGACCTGCTCTTAGGTAAGGGAGGTTTTAGATGAAGATCCCTGATTTCTCTACAGAGAGGGTACAATCTATTATCATTACCAGCAATACCTCAACTGAACTCTGCATCTTCCTACAAGGCCTTTGCAATTTTATTTTAAAAGACATTCACCAGGGGTGATGGTGACACATGCCTTTAATCCCAGCACCTAGGAGGCAGAGGCAGGCAGCAGGCAGATGTCTGTGAGTTTGAGACCATGGGGTGAAGGAGCAGGGATGGTCGACTAGGGACTAGCTCCTAGAGAATGGTCACAAGGAAACCTCTAAGATATACCAGAAGATGGAAGCAAACCAAGTACAGTTTCTCATGTGCATTGTCCTTCAAGTGTAGGGGAGGGGCGATGGCATGGCAAAAGGGCACATAATGTTTTCGTTGCTGTGGCAACCTCACAGTAGCCAGCTCTGTCTCCTGGTTGTCCTCCCAGGGCACTGCCTAGTTCAGTGTCTAGTGCCCCTTAGCTCTCGTCTTTGTCTCCACCTCACCGCATCTCACTGTTTCTCCTCTGCATAGTGCGAGACCACACTTTGCCCTCTCCCCAGGGGAAGTAACGATTCGCCTCGTAGAACCTGTTTCCAAATAAGGCTCCCCATGTGCCTCTCAATGTTAGAGTTAGTAGGATCTTGATTTCTAAGTGTTTTCCAACATTCCCTCCCGCCACACACACTTTTTTTTGAGACTTGGTCTTTCTACATAGTGCTGGGTGTCCTAGAACTCACTATGTAGACCAGGCTGGCTTGAAACTCACAGAGATCTGCCTATCTTTGCCTCCTGAGTGCTGGGATTAAAGATGTGCACCACCACCACGAGGTTAATATTCAACCTTTAACAATCACATTAGTCATGGGGTGGTGGTGGCGCACACCTTTAATCATAATTTCACAGACACTAGTAAAAGACAGATACATAACAGGTCTGGGGTGGGTCAGTTGGTTTCTTAAACAAACAAGCAAACAAACAAAGAGTTCTGGTGGTACACAGGTAAAAAGGGCCTTACAGTACAAAGAGAGCCATCAGCAGAATCCAGGACTCCAGTGAGGCCATGTCCTATGAAAAATGCCTCAAGATTAAGATCAGTTGTATAACTGAAGAAATGTGACCTACATAAACAGGAGCAGTATCCTTCTGCAGCAGGATAGGGTAGTGTCCTACCTCGATGAGAGAGAGCCATCCTCTGGGGATGTCACACTTGTAACTGATGGCTTGCCAGAACTGCTGAAGGTCTGCTGAGAATAAGGCTGTGACTGACAAAGATGAGACCAGCCCTGCCCAGAAGAAATTTTGGCCACAATGGAAAGAAATGCCCTACATTTTCACTATCTAGAATAGCAGCCACTATTCTTATGGGACTGGTGAGCATTTGGGTTCACAGCAGTGTGACTGAAGAACTACGCCTAAAGATTTTAATTGATCAGTACATGTATGTAGCTAGCAGCTATGGAACAACTTCAGTATCATGAATTAAGGATGGCTTTCTAGCCAAAGATGGGTAGTCATATTCCTAGGAAATTTCAAGACACATATTATCTGGGGAATTGGTAATCCCTTTGGGGAATACTTAATCTAATTAATAAAGGAGTTTTAAAATGGACTCAAAAGGAAGACAAGGACAATTTTATTGAAGTTTAAGAAAAAACAACAGCCTGTTAATATCTGTCAAGCTACCTAAGAGTCAGACAGCACAGTAACTGAGCAAACATTTGGGAATGAGATCAGGATGCAATGAAGGAATGACGTCTTGACCAGAGACCATGAAGTCAAGCTATTTGATCTACCTCCAAGGTCTTCTGCTTCGCAGGCAGGAAAATAAGATGAGTTTGAGGCTAGCCAAGGCTACTCAGTGGGACCCTGCCTCAAAAAGTATAAAGATTGCTAGGCACTGGTGGTAAACAACTTTATCCCAGCACTCTAGAGGTGGAGGCAGTTGGATCTCTGTGAGGTTAAGGTCAGCCTGTTCAACAGAGTGAATTCTAGGACAGCAAAGGCTACACAAAGAGACCCTGTCTGAAAAAAAGAAAAAAAATATAAGAGCTAGTGACATAGCTCAGTGATAGACCTATAAATTCAACCTTTAGTACCACAAAAGGGGAAAAATATGTAAGCTTGTATGTAATTTTCTGGTTATTTTGTTTGTTTTATTTTGAGACAGTGTGTGTCTTGAAGCCCTGGCTGACCTGGAACTCACACTATGTGGAACAGGATGGTCTCCAACTTAGAGAAATCTGCCTGTGATGACCTCTGAGTGCTTGTACTAAAGGAGTGCACCAACACACCCCATATGGTTGTTTTGGTTTTTGTTTTTTGAGACAGGGCTTCTCTGTAGCTTTTGGAGCCTGTCCTGGAACTCGCTCTGAAGACCAGGCTGACCTCAACTTCACAGAGATCCGCCTGCCTCTGCCTCCCAAGTGCTGGGATTAAAGGTGTGCGCCACCACTGCCCAGCTCCCTGTGTATTTTTTTTCAATACCCAGGATTGAACCTAGGACCTCGTGAATGCTAGCTAGGAGTTCTGCCATAGAGCTACAAACCCTGTCACCCCACTTTGTTTATTGTAGTCCTTCTGCCTGAGGCTGCTGAGTACCAAGAATCTCAGGCCTGCCTAAGACTTTCTTTTTTCTGTTTGGTTTTGGTTTTTGAGACAGTGTCTCATATAGCCTGGTCTTACTTATAGCAGAGGCTACCCTGCACTCCTGTGCATTTTTGAAACACATTTGTTTATGTGTGCATATACATGTGTGCATTGCACAGTATATGTGTATAGGCCAGAGACCAGCTTGTACCACAACTTCTAACAAGTAGATTCAGGAACAAAACTCAGGTCATCGAGCATGGCAGAAAGCACCTTTACCTGCTGAGACAGGCTCAGGCCTCTTTGTTGTTGTTGTTGTTGTGTTTTCAAGACAGGGGATCTCTGTAGCCCTGACTAGCTTGAAACTCTGCTTCCCAAGGGCTTGGATTAACTGTGTGGGCTACCACACCTGGCTCTCTCTCTCAATCCCAAGAAGCCCAGGCTATCCTTGAAGTTGATATGTAGCTGAGGACGACCTTGTTCTGATTGTTTTCTACCCAGCAAGTGCTGAGAGTGTAAATACGGCCCATCTCCTACTCCCCATCCCCAGCCAGGGCCCAGGCTTCCTAACTCAGAGCCACCTTGTATCTGCACTTCTCTCTTCTTTCCAGCTTCCACACAGAGGCCGATGGGACTTCCTTATTTTTCTTCATTTCAGACTGTGGGGGCACCAGAAGACCAGCGATAGACCTCATGAGACTTCCCTGGCCCCACCCCATAGGACCGTCTGTCCTCCAACACTGGAATCTTCTTGGATCCACCCGATGGACAGGAGGAGGGACTTGCACAGCTGAGGTTGGCATGGCCACACTGGCAGCTGGCAGCAGCCTTCTGCAGCTCTTCTTCCCACCTGCCCCTGGGCCAAGGGAGCCAGAAGAACACGAGCAGCTTCTTCTGTGATGCCAATAAGCTCAGCACTGTGGCCCCTCAGGAGGAGGAGGAGGATGAGAGAGTTTTGGGACCCTCTCTGACAAATACTCCTCCTGAAGACTATTCCACAAGTCAACATCCCAGCTGTATAACCTACAGCTGAAGGAGCAGGGTGTCGAGGAGGAAGAATTGGACCCCAAACTGTGGCAGGGCCGGGTGAACACTCCATAGTGATACTTCTTTCAGTGCAGACGTCTGATCAAGGAAAGAAAGGTCCAGAACCTTGGGGTCTTCCTTTCTGCCGGGGTGACATTATATGTGGGGCAGTACAACCTTCCCAGTTGTTGAAATTGGAATGTTCACTGCTCAGTCCTTGGATCTCTATTGTTTTTGTGCACAGATGAGTGTTTGTACCATGGTGCACATGTAGAAGTCAGAAGACAACATGGTAGAGCTGCTTCTTCCTTTCCACCTTTAGGTGGGACCCAGAGATCAAATTCTGGTCACTATATTTACACTGCAAGTGTTATCTGCTGAGCCATATTGCTAGCCCCCTAGCTGTCTTTAACCCACTACATGGCAATCCCACTAATCTTTTTGTCCATAACACATTTCTTTGGGTCATGATTTGTTCTTTTAACAACTTGACCTCTAAACTGTTTCCAGTTCTAGCTCATTTTAATAGTTCCACCATTCTTTCCAGGCTGTCTTGCTGTGCAGCCCTGGCTCACTGACACTCACCATGTAGTTCAGGTTAGCTTTAAACTCACAATTTCCTGCCTCAGCAGGAGTGCTAGGATTACCTAGCATATGCCTCTATACCCAGATTATTTTGTGTGCGACCATGCCTGGTGGTAGCTATTATTTGAATAAACAGATAAAAAAAAAAGCTGGGCATGGTGGCACACACCTTTAATTCCAGCACTGAGACAGACATATCTCTGAATTGAAAACCAGCAGAAGATACATAGTTATACCCTGTCTAAAAAAAAACCAAACAAACAAAAAACAAAACAAAACAAAACAAAACAGAAAAAAAAGAAAGAAAGGGAGGGGAGGGGAGAAAAGGAAAGAAAAAGAAAGCGAGAAATTGCAAATTGGACTAGGAATCCAGTTTAGGGGTAAAGTGCTTCCCAAGCATGTGTAGGCATTGGGTATGATCTTCAGAACAACAACATCGAAAAGAAAGAATAAGGAGTGTGAAAGTATGCACTAAAGGGACAGGACAGTGTAGAAAATTAGAGATGGGGCCAAGGCCACTTTGGGCAGAAGTTTGTAGTCAGAAGGAGCTGTTGTCCTGTATCATGTCACAGGGTCCCTCTACCTCCCACCCTCTGCTGGAAGCCTTTTATTTGGGGGGGGGTTGTTTTGAGATAATATTGCACGAGGGTCAGACTGTTCTGAAACATGCTGTATAGCCTTGAATGGCTGTGATCCCCCTGCCAAATGTATGTCCCCCCCTCCCTGGCTTGCTAAAGGACTCTGAAACCATCCTGAGCCCTCTCTCATATTGGCTTTTACCTAGCTGGTGGAGGCCCTGGATCTGTTTGACAGGCAGATGCTGAAGGAAGAGCACTTGCAGCAGCCTCTGGGGTGCAATTATATGGTGCTGATTGGAAGCTGTGGGTGCATCAGCTGCCTGAAGAAGGCCTTCAGACTCTATAATGACGTGAGTGTGGGTCACATTGACAGGGCCAAGGCTCTGAAGTGCATGCTGGGCCCAGATCCTGAGCATAATGTCCCTATGGGCAGATGACATGTCTTGTTGACATTGAGTCCAAATTGAGTTCTTGGGGAACTGAGTAGGTGACAAGAGACATGCTTACTTTTGCGCCTGGGCTGCTAGGAGCCCATATGTACTCTTATTTCTCTGCTACCATGCCCAGTTAGTCTGTCTTCCTCTCCACAGTCATCCACAGTTGCTCACACACAAACCCTGCTTCTCTCCCTTCGTGAATCAAAAAAGAACCTTACATGGGACAGCTGTAGACTCAAACAAGATGCAACCCATCTTCTACTGGGCCCAGGAGCTAAGGGAGTCCTTATTTTAGCAGATTCTTGCTGGTCCTGGTCCTCTTATTTGCTACACTACTCCAGTCCTCCTAGTCTGTGGCTAGAGCAAACAGAAAGAAACGGCACTTCTTTTTTGCCTTGTTTTGGTTCATTTTGTTTTTGAGACGTGTTTACTATGTAACCTTGGCTGACCTGGAATTCGCTACATAGACCAAGCTGGCCTTGAACTCATGCCTACCTCTGCCTTCTGAGTGCTAAGACGCCAACATAACTGACAAAATTGCTCTTCTCAAAGGACATTGTAGGTATATGAATCATTGTAATGATCTTTCTAATGATATCATCCTTGGCTTCTGAGGAGAGTTGACTAGCTCATGAGCTCCCAGTGAGTGAGTACTGGTTCCCCTTTCCCAGAACAGACAAGCTCTGTGCATCCTGGACAGTCAGGTTAAGCTGCTCAGGCCTCAGAATATAAGTACACCAGCTCTAGAATATTCCTTCACGTGGCCCAGGAAGATGATTTCCTGTTGGCATTTCCAAGAGTGCGGCCTCACTTTTCATAGTCCCTCTGGTGAAGTAAGGAGTTTGGATACTGTGTATGAGGTGCCACTTGGGTCCTTCAAAGTGGCTGTGATCTCTGTATCCAAATTCTCCTAGAACCTCCTTCAGTGTTCTTCCATCTCAACAGTACCCATCAGTACTGATGGCCTGTTTGTGTTACACACTTCCTGAGCCCCTCAATACTGATGCCCTGTTTGTGTTACACACTTCCTGAACTACTTCCTCAGGGCACTGCCCACCCCTTTTGGCAGGTGAAGGAATCAAGGCTCACAGGTGTTTATACAATTCCTGAGATTCCCACAGCCACTCAGAGCTGAGATTTAGGGCCAAGGAGATGGCTTCATATGTAACAGCACTTGCTATATAAACACTTGAGGACCTAAGTTCAGGCTCTTCATACCTCTCCTCCCTGCAAGGTTATAGGTCAGGATGGGAGCAGCTCAGTGAAACAAAGAGTCATGGGTGTGAGCCAAAGCAACCCCAGCAGCCACAGTGCAAGCACTCCAGGCGACTCTGTAACAGAAGAAGGCGACATTTGTACACACTGCTTCAACCCTGCACATATCTACAGAAACATGCCCTACAGGGTGCTGGTGGAACAGTCCCTGTCCCTAGAGGATTCCATTTCGATATTTTAGCTCCTTAGGAAAAATGGAAACAGCTACCACTAGCCGGAAGTTACATGTCTGTGTGTGATTAAGGCAAGACACACCTGCCACAAAGAATTTTCTGTAAGCCAGCCCCCCCTCTTTTGTTTTGTTTCTTTGAAACAAGGTTTCTCTCTGTAGCAATCCTGGATGTCCTAGATTTGCTCTGTAGACTAGGTTGGCCTTGAACATAGAGATCCAGCTGTCTCTACTTAAAGGATTAAAGGTGTGTGACCACCTGAAGTAAACCATCTTTTAATTCTCCTGGTGGGCCTGCTATTGCCTAGAGGTATTATTAGGCCAGAGTTCTTGAGGATACTGGAGCAAAAGGTATGCACTCAAGTTCCTGTGGCCAGAACAATATTGTCCCAGGGGCATAGTGGCTGGGAGACTGGGGCAATGCCTTCTTGACAGTCTTTTCTGGAGTCCAAGAGCCCATTTCACGCAAATAATGTTTTCTGGTAAAATTCTGCTAAATCTTTGAGACAGGTCTCATAATGGATAACCCTAAATTTCACAGCTTAGTCTACAGATGTGCACTACCACAACTGGTTCTTTGGGGTGCTGGAGATGGAATCAAGGCTTCATGCATACTAGGCTGCCCTCTACCAACTGAGCAACAATCCAGAGGCTGGGAAGCCAAGAGCCTCCTCTTGGGAAGC
>LOEQ01004692.1:36549-58030 GCA_001685075.1 Bramus lutescens | reverse complement strand
TCTCTGTGAGTTCAAGGACAGCCTGGTCTACAGTGTTATTCCAGGACAAAGATAGACAGAGAATCTTAAATGAATACAATTTGTGTGTTGTTATTTCGGGGTATAAGCTAGCCGTGCGGGAGCTGGGCCAGATGAAAGCAGGCCGGCTCCCCTTTCACTACAGGTTTCCACTGTAGAATGAGAGAACAGCCAGAGGCATCTGGACGAGTTCAGATCAGAGAGAAGTAAATAGACTGAATGTGTTCAGCAGACTGGGCACGGCCAGGGCTGTGTGTGAGAGAGGGGAGATCAGCACTGTAGCTTTAACAAGTCTTTGCAGACACAGCTTCTTTCCAGGGATTCTTGTTCATCCCACGGAGAGCCGAGGCAAACCTGATTCAGACGTTGAGATGCCAGAGGGGACTCAATATAAACAAGAGTTTCTCTGTCCTGCCCCATCCCATAGCCGCTTCCAAATAATCCCTCAGAGGCTTATATTAATTATTAATGCTTGACCAATAGCGCAGGCTTTTTACTAGCTAACTCTTACATTTAAAT
Source organism: Bramus lutescens (assembly GCA_001685075.1). NCBI lineage: Eukaryota > Metazoa > Chordata > Mammalia > Rodentia > Cricetidae > Bramus > Bramus lutescens. The sequence continues at coordinate 57,493 of LOEQ01004692.1, read as the reverse complement.
CAACCCATATTTCTACCTGTGTTTTGCCATGTAGTTCAAGGCTTGTCACCACATTTTCTACATGTCCTCATTCGGCGACTGGCTGGCATCTCCCTTCATTCTGCCCTTCTTCTCCCCATCATTCTCAGTTTGATCTTTCTGCCTAACCTTGTCCTGCCTGGCTATTGGTCAGTCAACGTCTTTATTAAACCTATCAGCACAGAATTTACACGTTATACAGGACTATTTCACAGCACTCAATATGAAGATAGGGTGCCATGCCTCTATCCCAGCCTAGTCATCTGCCACATCTTTGCAGCCTTTGTAAAGCCAAATGTGCTTCTAGCAAAATTGGCCTCTGGTGAAGTAACCAGGCAATTGTTGTCATGGTCTCTCTAAGCTTACTGGAAGCTAATGAGGCAATGCTCAGCCCTGTGAGTTCCCAAGTCAGAGATTTTAAAGCAACCAAGAGCAAACACAAGAAGACAGCTTTTCAAGATCTTATGCAAGGATTCCTTCCCCAACCTGTCTTCATTTGCCATTTGTGTGGCCATCCTCAGTCCTACCACTTTTTCTTTGCTCTGGTCATAGGAGGCCCTACTCTGTAATGACCCTCGGCTTGTGGCCTACAGGCATTCTATCTGTTCAGAATATGCTTTCAGAGGGTGATGATTTCAAGTCCCAAAGTTTGTTCCCCTTTTGTTACATTGTAGTGGTCCACACAGCTATGTAACACATAATCCTGACCCTTGGCGACCTTATGGTCTAGCTAGGGGACTGTGGAAGAGTACAGAAGATCAACAAAGTAGCCATCATGAGGAGTTGCAGTGACAATTTAAACTGTACATCTAGTTGGAAAGGATCTGGGTATTTTCTGGAAGGTGACATTAAAATGAACTCTAAGGAAGGACTTGATGAGATTTAACTGTTGAGGAAGAAGGGTGCGATCTCTGCAAGGAGATGAGATAATATCAAAGACATTCGCTAGTCTAGTCCTAGCAGCTGATTCCTTGAAAAGGGGCTTCTGGCTCCCTTGCTCACTACCACAAACATAGAAAGAAAAGGTTCTTCCCGGGAGACGCTGCTGACAACATGGCCTTTCTGTCTCAGGAGGCACCTGTCCACTCCACACAAAGATGATCCACATCACGACATTCCTGCAGTTTAAATCTTGGAATGCTTCTCTATCACAAGTGCCCTCCTAAAGTCTGGCGTGGCTAGGCTGCTAACATCTCAGAAGTGAGACTGCCTTCCAGAATATTTGGCTCCACCATCCCAGAGTAGGACCACCATGCCAGCTCCCTGTCTGCATGGAACAGCTGCAGCCCTTGTCCTGGTTTAAATGTGGCTTCTGACATGTCTGCCATGACCCTTGTGTGTTTGCTTGTTTTGTTTATTTTTTGTTTTAAAGACATTCTTGCTAGGCATGGTGGCTCTGCTTTTAATCTCAAGCAGAGGCAGGCAGACCTCTGAATTCAAGGCCAACCTGTTTTCCTGGCCAGACAGGGCTACACAGTGAGACCTCCTTGGGAAACAATCAGTTAAAGGCATTCTCTTGTCAAAATGCTTGCTCCTCCTTCTTTGGAGGGCTTGACATTGGCAAAGGCTGGCCTGCTCAGGTATTCACTCTTGCACTTGACCGCTGGTCTGTTTAAAGGCTCCCTGGACTCGCCCATAGCTTGCCTGGGAAGAGGGCAAATGCCCCAGATCAGCACGGTGGAACTGAAGCCAGGATGCTTTCAATGCTGGGAGGAATTCATAAAAGCTCCCTCCAAAGAGCCCGCTGGCTGTTCCTGAAGAGTAGTGTACGCATGGCTTGCTCACTTCAGTAAAAGTCGACCCCGTTTCAAGAATGTGATTGGGCCATCTGGACAGCTGTGTTGCCTTTTGGACATCAGAGGCTCACAGCCGGAGCAGGGGAGAGGCATGCGGGGTAAAGCACACTGCTGGTGTATGGTGTGCTGCAGGAGGAACATTGCATTATTCACTGAGTCACTCCCTTACAGCGGGACGGTTATATTTTTTTCAGCACAATGATTACCTATATCTGGCTGCAGTTCATTTAATCTTTAATTTAAATTTTAATTTAATAGTGGTCACATGCAAGAAAAAGGAGGATTAAAAATGATTATCTGGGCATGGTGACTCATAGTTCCAGCATTCTTGAGGCTGAGATAGGAGAAGCATCCCAAATCAGAGGCCAGCAGGGAGTAGGGTATGGGGTGGAAGGAAAAAAGATAAAAGAAGGAGCTTAGTAATGGAAGAGATATATTTACAAACATTTTCATTCCTAATGAGGAAAACCGAGGGTCAGTAAGATTACTCAGCAGGTAAGAATCCTTGCCCCCAAGTCTGGTGACCTAAATTCCATACCAAAACCCACTTGGTGGAAGGAGAGGACTCCCAAAAACTGTTCTCTGATCTCCACATGAATACCATGGCATGCTCCTGCACACAAACACATGCATGTTCACTCACAGACACATATAATAAAGTTTTAAAAACAAAAACTGAAAACAAAAAGGATAATTTTTAAAAAACATTTTTTGTTTTTTGAGACAGGGTTTCTCTGTGTACCAGTCCTAGCTGTCCTAGAACTTGCTTTGTGGGCCAGGTTGACCTCAAACTCAAGAGTTTGCTTCTGCCTCCCAAGTGCTGGGATTAAAGGTGTATGCCATCTCTGCCTGGCTAAATATAATATTTTTCAAAATCTGTTTTAGGGCCAGCAAAATCACTCAGTGGATAAAGATGCTTGCTGCCAATTCTAATGATCTGGGACCACATAATGGAAAGTGAGAACCAATTCCTAAAAGTTGTTCTCAGCCCTTCACAAGTACTGTGTCACACACACACACACACGAGCCTATTTGAAAGAAGTCTTGAGTTTACACACTGCTGTGTAAAACGAGACCCAGAAGAGTATGAACACCAGTGACTGTGTTAATATCTTTCAAGACCAGCTGAACACCAGCACTTGTAGAAGACTGGAATGCTGCAAGTCACGAGCCAGATTATCTTGGGCTGCTTTTAGCAACCAAAATTTAATGTACCTTCTGTTTGCCCTATGATCCTGTGACTGTCAGGTTAAAAAAACTCTTTTTCAGATGTATAAACAAGACCCCTTAGCTTCCACCAACCAGAGGCTAAGCCTGCAGTAGAGACTCCTCACTTTGCGGTAACCCACCAATATTTCACCAATGTGAAAACTGCCTTGATTTATAACTTCCTTTGTTCTTATACGGAACTTCATTACACCATTACCACAGTAGCACATGGAGCTGGGGGTAACCTGAATTCCTGTTCCTTGGCCATTGTCACTCAAATCTGGCTCCACAGTAAACTTTCTTATTCCCATTGAGGCAAGAGCAGTGTTCCTGTGTCAGCAGTCAGCGTACAAACCATCTCTTCCGCAAAAGCTACGTGTGAAGCCTCCACTACTCCTCCGATCTCAGACAGCCTTCCTGGTAGACAGAGGTGTAGTGAAAGGGGAGCACGCCGGCTTTTCGTCTGTCCCAGCTCCCGCATGGCTAGCTTAACACCCGAAATAACAACACACAAACTGTATTCATTTAAGCACTGCCTGGCCCATTATATCTAGTAACACATTATATCTAGTAACACATAGACAGATGACCCTCCTACATCACAGAGGTGTCTTTCCTGCAGTCAGGAGCCTGCTCTTTTATGTTGTCCTGTGTCTTGCCTCACAGAGGAGGTACGGTCTGTTCCACACTCTGGGTACGGCTGCTTCTTGTTCTGAGTCAGCCTGAGTGCTTGGGTCTCTTCTATGTAGGCCCTGTGCGACAGTTTGCATTGGGAAGGTCCCAAAGCCCAAGATGCTAACAGCTCAGCTGTCAGCCTTGGCACTTTGGGGAAGTGGTGAAGTCATGGATGTGGCTACGGGAGCAAGCATGATTTAAGAGGGATTTGTGGAAACTGGCTCCAAAGGACGTGAGGCCTGGGACGGAGTCCATCCATGGGAAAGCTGCTCACCTGCCTCAACACAGGGCGGTGGCCAACCAACGGTTCACCTCTCCACTCTCCTCATCACAGTGCAGCCCCCACCACTGGGGAACACTTGCCGTCTGCCTACTTAGCCTTCCTAAATCTACTGCGAGAAACGTGGACAGTCACACATACACACTCAGCCGCATCTCATCACACCTTCATGTCTTAGGAGACTGAAGTATAAGACGAACTATGTAAGTGAAACTCCTGGACCATTTTTTAGAGTAGGGATAAGTTCATAAAGACATCACATTTAGAGAATCAATTCGCGCAAACCATTAGAGACTAGAATCTAATATTCAAGGAAATGAGTTTCCAGGCTAGGAAAGCTGGGGGTGGATCCTCAGAATGCATCCTGACCAATCTCTAAACTGGGGTGAGCCTGGTCCTCTGAACTACCCCTCTATCTGCCCCCTTATTTTTGAGTCTCCCCAGTTGACTAGAGTAGCTGGCCAGTGAGCCCGAGATCCTCCTGCCTCTGTGTTCCCAACACTGGGCTGACAGGTTTGTGATGCCACGCCTGATATTTTATGTGGGTGCTGGGTAGATGCTTGTATGCTAAATGCTCTATTGAATGAGCCATCTCCCTGGTTCCTTATTCTGAACATTTTAAACCTGAACCTCGGCAAAACCATGAAAGTTGACTAAAACTTTCATTAAAAAAAAATTCATTGAGTTTGGCATGGTGGTACATATCCATAATCCCAGTACTTAAGAGGTGGAGACAGAGGGGCTGTCTCCAGATGGCTCAGAGGTTAAAAGCACTGGCTGATCTTCCAGAGCACAGGTTGCTAAATTCAATTCCCTGCAACCCACATGCTGGCTCACAACCGTCTGTAATGAGATCTGGTGCCCTCTTCTGGAGTGCATGCATACATGCAGGCCGAACACTGTATACATAATAAACAAGTAAATCATTAAAATAAAAGAGGTGGTAAGAGGAGGATCAGAAGTGGGCTACATGAGACCCTGTCAAAACAGAGCAAAATCCATGAGAAAGGCTGTGGAAAAAAGACTACTATCTGTAACAGGTTTCCCTAAGCGAGCTAGTCTATGACCATACCAAAAGGAGTTGTAGACAAGACTCTGTATGAACTTTATTGTTAGCATGCTGAGCAACTACTACTAGATTTATTTAAATACTTGAACCTACTGTTTGTAGTTTTAGGTACTTATATGAAATATTTAAAGCTTTAAAGAGAATCTAAAGATTAGGAAATTCCCATAAAGATTTCATCTGGTCAGTGGCTCCATGTTACAGAAGAATGGCTTCAAGTGCATCCTGGGAAGGCAGGAGTCCATGGCGGGACAGGATGTTGGCACCTACTCACATTTGGGTTATCAGTAAGTCACTTTCCAAGACTATGCAGGCTGGCCAAGGAGCCAAGCGCCTGGGCTGCAGCAGGGATCACAGTGTTCTCGGGAATAGTCTGGCCTGCTCTCTTTCCAGGTTAACCCTACAAGGCTTCACACACAGCCTGTCTCCATCCTGGATGTAGGACAACTTTACTTACACTTGAGTAAAACTGAATTTTGTCTCACATTAGTAACCACCTATCCTCCCTCCAAACAGTTCATGACTGTGTTTGTTTTCCTTATCCACATTTTAAAAAGTTAATGGTTGCTGGGCATTGTGGCACTCACCTTTAATCCCAGCATTCGGGACAGAGCGAGTTCAAGGACAGCCAGGACTACACAGTGAGACCCTGTCTCAAAAACAAATAGAACACAGCAACAACAAAGTGAATGGTTTTAGGTAAAGCTTCAAGTTAGCTTCCATTTTTATTAAATGTGTTTTTCTAAGGAACATATTACACTTAAGATTCACCAGCATAAAGACTAATTTTAAAATCTATTTTACTTATTAAAAATGTAAACAAAAGGATTCCCTCCCCAGTGCCAACCTAATTTTAAAAAAGGAAAAAAAAAAACCCACCACCACCAACAAAAGTCTTTTTTCTCCAGCTTAGTCCTTCCTTCAGAATGAGCACACAGATAGCAGAGCCTGGGGGCAAAGGTCACAGCCCAGTGAACTAGTGCCCAGTGAAGCTGGCTGTGAGGTGTGAGCAATGTCCATGTCCTCCTGCAGGGACCACTCAGTGTCTGCAGAGACGGGCTCTTCTCTGATCATCCGGCTTCTACGTCCAGAGCTGGGCAAGGCATGGAGTACAGACAGTGTCTTGGCTGGAGACTCCAGGAGGCTGAGGAGGGCCAGCAGTGACCAGTCCTCGTCAAGAGTCAGTCCTGAGGCTTTACCCAACCACCCAACTGCTTATACTTGGCCACAATCGGGAAATCTTCTTTTCTCTGGGCACGGTAGGAATGAGACAGTGTCTCTCTCTGTAGCCTAGGCTGGTCTTAAAATCATAATCCTCCTGCCTCTATCTCTCCCGTGCTGAGATTACAGGCATGAACACCATGCCCGGTTCAATCTGTAAGTCTAATATTGAAGAAACATTAATAACATTTCATGGAATACTGATATGCTTACTTACGTATCTTCCTAAAACTATTTACAACCCATACAATTATGTGGTATCTTCAAATCTCAATAAACTCAAGGTCAACCTAGGCTGAAACTAATGCTAAGCATAATTTATAATATTTATAGAATGCCCATTTGGTCTTAGAAATATAAGAATCCTATTGGGAAAAAGTAAGGATTACTGGAAGGATGCTCTGCAGACTAATCAGGGGAGTCGACACAGACTATCAGACGCTGCCCAGCTTCTTTCCCGTCCTGCTCACATGGCTTTGCTTCCTTCCTGCAAACTCTGAGAAAACCTGAGACAACTCACATGGTATGCATGACACCTAGGACCTTGAAACACCATGAGCTGCTTGAACTGAACACCGAGGTAGCTGGTTTTTATAAACACTTGACCTTTCTGATTCAGGAAGGGAAAACAGTCTACGGGCCCCCCTCTCCTTCCTGCCCCACCTCACTTCCAGCATGAAGTGCCCTGGTCTCCTCCTTGGCCACTGGTTTGATCCTTTTGATGTGAAAGGCCGATCTGCCACAGAATGCTAGCACGAGGCTGTATCAAGTTCTTCAGGTCACAGATGAATTCTACAGCTAATTCTCTATCAGAATCTCAAACTGGAGAGGGCTCTTCTTAGCTGCTATACTTGAAGTGACAATGAGCCTCTTAAACTGTCTTAAGGCTGTGACCCTCTAAGTCTTGCTAAGTACACAATGTGGGATCAGGGATGAGTGATTTTGCTCTAGCCTCACGGGAGAGGAGGGGACTAATCAGCGAGGCTAGAAACCCTTGGGGAGTCCAGTGCTTCCTGACATGGGCTGCATAAGTTTCATGTTTGTGCAGAGAAAACACTGGGACACCACATCCCAAGCTGAATAAATATATATACAAAAAACATCATCTGTAACATTTTCTCCAGGAAGTCATTAGTGCAAATATAATTATATTAATTAAAAAATAAAGCAAAAATATATTTCAAGTATAAAAAGCACCATGCTTGGAAACAATACTACCTAAATGGCATTACTGTACAACAGTCAAAATGTAGTCAAACCTATCACTGACTCTCAATACATTCCACTGTTATTTTTTGGTAAAATTTTTTATACATTTTGTAGGATGGTTCATAATCATCATAGGTATGAAAGTTTAATGTACATTTCTTCCCCCTCACCTCTAGACAGGTTCATCTCGCCATGCAGCCCCAGCTGGTCTTGAACTCACTTTGTAGACCAGACTGGCCTTATACTCAGAGATCCACCAGCCTCTGCCTCCCAAGTTCTGGGATTAAAAGCATGCACCATCGTACCCAGCATACTACATATTTCTTTCAACACATCCTCGCTTTTCTGACGTTGTACGATTTAAAGAACACAGAACACTGGTGAAACAGTGTGCTAGTCTACAGACCGCGAATTCTCTATTGCTGAAGCTGACTAAATTGGGACCCCCAGCATTTCACAACGATGAATACCTCTAACTTGTACTGCAGGCAGCACACATTTTAACTTCCTGCCTCTAAAAACAAAGGGGGAGTTTCCCTCCATTCTGAGGCCTGCCGTCCTGCAACAGTATCATGGTTACTGGAGTTACTACTTAGTACCCCAGGTTTCGCTCGCTTACACAACTTCTCTCTTTTCTCGACTCTCAAGACAATGTTTCATGCAGCCAATACTCGCTATAAATTCAAATTCCCTATATAGCTAGGGTGACCTTGAACTCAAGACCTCCCTGCCTCTGCTCTCCAAGCAGGCTCCCATGCTCAACTTTCTTTACATAGAGCACTCGGTAACTATAGGCTGGATGGAAGGGGGGGGGAGTGTGTCTAAATGTCGTGTTTTGTTCTAAACACTGTTTTACATTTACTTGTGTGCACTTGCTGTGCATGTGTGTGGGTCAGAGGAACTCAGCAGTCAGTCCCTTTCATCTTCCATGTGGTCTCCAGGATTCAGACTCAGGACAGTAGGCTTGGTGGCAAGTGCCTTTAGCTCCTTGGCTATCTTGCTGGTCCTGAAGGCTACAGAACTGATCATCTTTAGGGACAAAGATAGAACCTCAGTCTTCATTAAAGAATGTCAAAGTTGAGTCACTAGAGGATTGGTAAGCTCTGGTACCAGAGCAGAACTGCCTCCCAGAATCCACGTGGTGCAGGAGTGCCAAACGTGGGAAGAGACAGACATTTAAAGCAAAAGTTATCTTCCACCTCTGAAGGACACAGCTGGGCCCCGTGGGCATGCTGGATGTCCAACCTACACTTGGCTCTTCGGAAATAAGCCAGATCACCTTATTTTGAATTGAGCTTTTCTTCTTGTCCATGAAATAACTTCCAGAGATTAGCACTTTGTCTGTAACAGCTCAGTCTACTTGGAAGGAACTGCATGCCTGTCCACGTCTAAACTCTTAAAATGTCCACAGGCCAGAAAGTACCGTTTGGGTTTTGGTGGATTTTTACAGTTCTTCTAACTATTACCTGGGAATGCACAATCATGCTGTCTTGTGTTTCTTGATTTCAGCATTCTTCCTACGCACTGTACTTCACGCTCTCCCATGGGTTTTCAAGTTGCTATGAAATTAATGAGAAATGCAAGTGGACACTGAGCTCAGTTGAAGATGGCTCAGAGCCGACAGCACACTAGCAACAGCCTGGTCACAAACGGGCCACACAGCTGGCAGGAAAGGCAAACACGGTTATGTCAGAAGCTATAGCAAAACGGAAGTGACAAAGAGCATGATGATTTGAGTGTCTCATGTCCAGGTGTTCATTTAAAGCTTGTGCAATGGTGATGGAAATCCGAAAGCCCAACGACCACTTTTGTCCTTTGGAGGGTGGAATATTCAACTTAGAACTCTGGAGTGGTCAGTCAGCTGCTCTGTGAATGACCTCAGTGCTCAGGAACTTTTCAGTTAAAGCAAATGCTGAGGTATATTCACGGCAAATCCCACCGTCCGTCCTGCATTGAAAGAAGAACTCGCTGCCGGAAGACTGCACATCCTTAAACTAAGGAGCCTTAGGCACCTGCGATTCCTCTCCGAGCGCCGAGGTGGCTGTATGGCTGGTGAGTGACTGCAGTGGAGCTATGCGTCACTGTCCTGCTGCGGCCAGCACGTCCAAGCCAGAGTCGGGGACGCCACCTCTGCCATCTGCATCATCTGCCAGGGCTGGCCCTCGCCTGGGTTTTGTGCTTTGTTCATGGGAACATGCCAAAACTGTCATCTTGAGAATTCACTTTTCCATTCCTAGTGCCACACGCACAGAAGAAATCCAGCCAGCAGAGGAAATAGATTGCCTAGGAGGAGCCAAAGCGTGGCCACCAGGCTGGAAGAACAGGAGCAGAGGTCTAGGGTAGAAAGAAAGAAAACAGGCGTATGTTTATGATTTAATCACTCCAACTGAATGCTGAGAGGTGGGCAGAGGACCACCTTCAGAGGGTGTCTAGAGCTACAGCTCCATGGTTGAGCATGTGTCCTGCATGCCTGAGGCCATGTGTTCAATCCCCAGTCCTCCATAAATGGGGCATGGTGTGCACTTCTGTAATCCAAGCACTCTGGAGGCAGACAGAGGTGAGAGGATCATTATGAGCTTAAGGCTAACTTGATCTACACAGAAAGTTCTAGGCCATCCTGGGTGACAGAGTGAGACCCTGCTTGAAAATAAATAAGTAAATGAGTTTTAGTATTCTAAAATATATTGTTTCTGTAAGGTTATGTGAACAAACCACATGGGAACAATAAAAAAGTAGAAGAATTAGTGGAGATGAAATTCATTCTATATTTATTTCAGAATATTTAGCAGGTTTGTTTGTCTGTTCATTTGGGTCTCATGCAGCCCAGGTGAATCTCAAACTCTGCATGTAGTTGAGGATAACTTGAACTCTTGATCCTCCTGCCTCTGTTTCCCAAGTGCTGGGATCGTAGCATGTGCCACCATGCCCTGTTAAATATGAGCCTTAATGTTAGTGGTTTAGTACTAAAACAGTCTAATTCACAAGTCAGCTGCAGCAGGGATGAGACTCTGCTGTGGGTTAACTAGATGTCTCAGGCGAGCACACTAAAAATATCACATGTTAACATTTAGCAGGTAGTAACTGTTTTAAAGAGAAACAACTCAGTCTGGGGGTGCAGCTCAGGGGGAAGAGTGCATGTCAAGCTGGTGTGAGGTCCCAGATCTATCACCAGCACAGAATAAAGCAGGTGTGGCAATGTGACACAGGTCCATAGTCCCAGAACTTGGAAGGAGGAGACAGGAGGAAGTTAAAGGCACCCTCAACCCTCAGCTTCAGAGGGAGTTGCTGTTTGGGACCAGCATGAGCTAAATGAGAGGAACAAGCACACACACACACACACACACACCACAGACATACATGCATGCATAACACAAAAAGATATAGACAGACACACAGATACATACACACAGATAGACACAAACAGACACATACACAGACACATATACATTGCACACATATAGAGACACAGAGAGACACACAGAGACATACACAAAATCACATACATACATTCACATACACACACATATATATACACAAAGAGATACACAGAGACAGACATACACAGACATATACATAAAGATACATATAGAGACACACATGCAGACACATAGAGACAAACACAGACATATACACAAAGATACACACAGAGAAACACATACATACAGATTCACAGATGCACACAGACACACAAACACATACACAGGTCTTACATACTAGAGCAAGTGTATGTGAGAGTTCCTAGCTCTCTGAACAGGTGGTCAGCTAAGACTGTGCTCCAGTCACACATACTGACACACACAGGAGTCAAGGCTCTTCAGCAGGTTACAGTGCTGCTCACAAAGCGGAAAGGCAGCGCCCAAGATTGCCCTAGTCTTGTTATATTCTGAACAGTTCTCAGAACCATGCTCGTGGAGGTTAGGAGGTGACTAGGAAGTCACAGCAATGACAACACAACATACAGACTCAGAGAGGCAATTGATACATACAACTTGACCTGATTAGGGTGTTGTAGGAATGAAGAAAACACCCACTAAAGAAAGAAGAGACACAACAGGTGTCATTGAAAAGCTGGGGTCAGGTGGGCTGTGCCCACTCTGATGGAGTTGAACCAACTACTGATACAACTGGGAACCTCAGAGTGTTTGGTATGTACAGCCCAGGGGGATGGAAGTCTCTGAGGATGAGCATCTCAGGCTATATAAACATCCAGAAGGAAGCTGCAGTTGCTAGTCTTTATGTGTATAATCCTGGAGGAAGGCTCTACCACCATTCTGAGTCTCGCCTATGAAGGCTTTGTCACTTCTATAGGGCTGAGGCACTGGGGTCCTTGGCATGGCTGTGCCCACATCAACACACCCCTCACTAACTCAGGGTTTCCACTGCTTCCTACGAAGAGGGAGCAGGAGAGAGAGGAAAAGGGCCATGTGACTGAAGTGCAGGGTGCCAACAGTGTTTGTGCTGACCTCTGTCATGCCTTGGGGCAGAAACATCATCATCTCAGCCTTGACTGGACTTGGCTTTCAAGCTTCTAATAACAGCAGGCAGCACAGTTTTCCTAGAGGTCCTCAACCAGGCAGAAAGGACCTTGGCCTGCCCCAGAAGAACCCACGTCAATATCTTTAGTTATAACTAAAATATAATTAGTCTCTTTTTGTATTTGATGAGCAGAGTTTTGTTCATTCTTAGTTTCCAAAAATAGTAGGCATAATATCCTTGAGAGAGAGGGTTACCAGGTTCTCCACATAGAGCCTTGCCTTGTCCTTGATGTACCAGAAGCGTTTACCAGATTCAAGCTTCTAGTAACAGTAGGCGGCAGGGTTTTGTTCCTAGAGATCCTCAGTGAGAGGGAAAGGAGCTTGGCCTGCTCCAGAGTCCCTCACTATCCTTTATTCCACCAATGGTGGAGAGCACTCACCCAGAGGAAGGGCTCGGGTCAGGTTGGCAGTGGGAGGGTCAGTTTCTGGGGGACACTGCTCACAAAAGTCCCAGCAGGAGGGGCACAGTAGGTTTCCATTGTGAATCCAGCCGTTCATCTGAATGCGGACAGGGAGGACCTGCCCAGCCCGGCTACACAGGTATGAAGTATCTTGAACCCAAACCTTCAGACCTTGAGGAGAACAAGAAACCTTCAAATGGGGAGAAAAATGAAGTAAGAGTCCTGGATGAATGCGCACCACACGGTTCCTCGTTTAGTGTCACAGCCATGTAACACTAGAAACATGTCTGTCCAGACCAGCACTGGGAGAACAGAGAGCTCTCACCTCTGTCAGTACTTGTGCATTCCCAGAGGATTCTAGCTGCTTAGTAATCAATCGTTCTTTATGCCCGTGCTGTGTGTCTGGCAGAGAAACCAGACGTGGAACTGCAGTTTTGGAAGCAGGGCTGAGCTTTGCCCCACCTAGTGGTATGCAATTTAAAGAGTGTCACTTTCATAGCCAGGTGTGGTGGCATATACCTGTAATCCTCCTTCAGGGCAGGAGGATGAGGATGGCAAGGTCACTGCTAGACCAGTCCAGTTTACATAGCAAGTTCCAGGACAGTCAGGGTTACATAGAGACTTTGGTTAAAAAAAAAAAATCAAGGGCCAGTAAACTGAGGACCTACATACGTGCACTGTGGTAAGTGTAGATGTGTGTGTGTGTGTGTGTGCGCATGCGCACACACACACACAGACACACCACCACCACCACCACCACCATCATCATCATCATCCTCAGCTACAGAGTAAGTTTGAGGCCAGCTTGGCATTTTCTAGATTACTGAATGATGTCGGAGGGACAAGCCCACCAAGGGTGGCACCACTGTGGGCAGATGGGGTGGAGTTATATAAGAAACCAGGCTGAGCCAGGTCTGAGGAGCAAGCTAGTAATCAGTGTTCCTCATGGCTTCTGCTTTTGTTCCTGCCTTGAATTCCTGCTCTGTCTTTTCTCAGTGATAGAGGACCTGAGAGCTGTGAGCTGAAACAAACCCTGCCCTCCCAAGCTGCTTTTCGTTAAGGTGTTTTATCACAGCAACAGAAACCGTAACTAAGACCCCTGGCATCTGTGAGTAGGGAGAAGAAAATTCATTAGTTGGGTGCCTCCCCCCGTTCACAGAATCCCTACATCTGGATCAGTTCTTAATAAAGTGACATCACCATCCAGCATGTACCTGCTGTGATCTTCCCTTTGTCGCCATGTTGGAGGTCAAACCCAGGTCTGTGTGCATGCAAGGCAGACACTCTCTCACCAGGCAGACCCCAGCTCTCTCTATAGACTTTCTGACATAAAACTGAACATTACTGCCTTACAAAACAGAACCTGCTCAAAAACAAAATTACATATTTGCCCTTATTTCCTTAGGATTTATATCCAGAAATAAAATCACAGAACCTTTTACTATATAACAACTTACTTTTATTTATTTATTTATCTTAAGACAGGATCTCACTATCTAGCCCTGGCTGTTTTGGAACTCGCTATATAGACAGGCTGGTCTTGAACTCAGAGAGATCAGCCTGCCTNTCCCAAGTGCTGGGATTAAAGATGCGCACCACCATGCCTGCTTAGCCCAAGTTACACATATTCCAAATGGACGGTTACAAGCAATTTCTCTCAAAGAAATGACAGCATTTTCACAAGCCACAACACTCACCTAATAATTACAAAACACAAGTGAGTGACAGTAACGATCAGTAAATCATCTATAGAAACAATATCAATTATAACCTAAGATATAAAAATATATATTGGAGTAATGGCTGAACTCATAGTTTACCTGGTAGCATCCACTACCCCAGTCTGGGTAACTGAGCTTCCTCTCGCACTGTTCCATGACAAACGCTGATTTCTGAAGCAGACAGACCGAGTGAGGACCATACTTTTCTGCACCATAGTTTTTAAACATTTCTGAAACAAATCCAAAGAGTCTTCTCACACACTGACTATTAGTGTGAAGTATAAGAAATGAACCATTCTGTTTTCATGATTAAAAGTCGATGAAAAGATAGGAGGACAGCCAACCTGGGGCCAGCCTGGGCTACAGAGACCCTATTTTAACAGCAACAGCATGGAAGAGGGTTTAACAATCTAACGTGCTGAGGCGGCCTGCTCACGTCTATGGCCCCAGGTCTTGGAAGGCAAAGCAGGAAGAGCTGTGAGTCTGAAGCCAGTCTCAGAGGAAACTGCCTCCCAAAATAAAAACACGCAAGAAGATCAAATTTGCTGAGTGAAAAATTTCAGCTTAAAAAAAGATAAATAAGACTCCAAGTTCAACTGAGCTTTCCAGAAAGGTGCTGGTGTGAGAGAATTACTAAATCGGAAATGAGACTAAGTGGGTCCTAAGAATAGAGGTTAATTATATAATTCTAGAAATAATAGAACTAGATACCAAGGCAAGAGCCACTTCAGTAACGACCTACAAATAAGGTGTTCTTTCATGTGATTCAGGGCAGGCGTTGTAATATTTTGTTGTTTGGATTCTGAAGACAGTGTCTTGCTATGTAGTTCAGGCTGGACCCAGAACTTGTGGTCTTCCTGCCTCTTGCCTCCAGCAGGCTAAAATCTTTGTATCTTCAATTTGTGGCACCTTCTGGAAACTCAGATGACTGTCATAGACTAAAGCACACAGCTGCAGATGTGTGGGTGAATGGCCTTTTTAGCAGGCGAAGGGACAAAGTCCTCAGACTCTAGTCACAGTGTGGTCACAAGTCTTGGGGTGGTGTTTTCATTATTTATTATTTGTGTATGTGCATGTGTGAATACCATGGGGGTTGGCCAAGCGTGCCAAGGTGCATGTGTGACGGTCAGAGGACAAGTATGTGTACTTTTCTCCTTCCACTTTTATGCGGGTTCCAGGAATCCAACTCAAGCCACCAGGCTTGGACAGCAAGTGCCTTTACCCACCAAATCAATTTGCCTGCCCAAGCTTCATGTTTTCCAAAGTAGAGAGTTTAAGTAGCCCATTTATTTGATTTTCTCTAAGTTTTTTTTTTAATTTTATGAGCTATGAAAGAAAATGTAAAATAGCAAAAGCAAATCCTATGTAGCTCTCGTCTGTGAACATAGAGCCTTTGAAAAGAACGCTGAATAGCGTACAAAGCAGGGTTTCCAGCCAACTACAGTCCTCCAGCTGAGCCTGAAGCCCTTCCACTTCATAGTCTCAGCCGCACAGCCTGAAGTATCCGTATGTTTAAAAAGTGGCGCTGAGCCTAGCTCTGAAACAACACTGTGGCCTTCCAGCCAATCCTCACGGGCAGACCCGTGTGTTTCCTCACTTCAACAGGACACTGCTGAGCGGTTCCATCATTAGTGTTTGCAATAGGTGAGTGAGAGCAAAAATGACAGCTCAGGTAAGCGTGCCAGGTGAGGCCCAAGTGGCAGCTCTGGGCTACATTCTAGCTACTCTAGCTACTGCCAAGCCCACTGCCCTGTATGTTTACGACACTCTTCTAAAAAGAAAGAAAAAGAATGGAAAAAAATATAATATATATATGTTTATGATTTAAATGATCTAATCTGTAGTAAAGTAGGAATAAGAGAAATGACCAAGTTAAAATTTTTGAAAAAAAAAAGATGGAAAAATTGTTGTCGTTCCCCCCCATTTTAAAAAAAATGTATGTGTTCCTATTATTTTATACATATTGGTGTTTTGGCTGCATGTGCACCAAGGGTATGCCTGCCTGGTACCTAAAAGGCCAAAAACAGGTGTCTGATCCCCTGGAAAAGGAGTTTCAGACAGTTGTGTGGGTGCTGGGAATTGAACCCAGGCCCTGTGGAAGAGCACTCAGTGCTCTTAACCACTGAGCCATCTCTGCCCTTGCTTTTTGAGATAGGGTCTCACTCTACAGCCATGGTGGCCTTAAACTCATTAAAATCTTCTCACTTCAGCCTTCCAGGTGCTAAATTATAAGCATGAGCCACCATGCATGGCTAATTCCTACTTTTTATTAAACATCATATTTGAGAATATTTGTTTAGAAACTTGGTTAGGAGGAACTGCAATGATTATACTGTTTATTGCTTTGCTGTCTTGTTGGTATGTATCGAAAGGAAATAGTTAATATGGCACTATCTCTTTCTGGCTATGGGACACAGTATTATCCTGAGATCTGCAGAGATACAGGGGAAAATAGGTTCCCTAAAGCACGCCAATAAATGAGGAAGAGCCCTACAGGATCTTGCCACCAATCGTCTGTCCATGCACTGGGAAAACATGATGTCTTTCTTATGTCTCCCGTAGGGACTTCAGAGACATGAAATGGTAGGAAATGTGTGCTTTCTGCAGGGGAAGGGGAAGGTGAGTCTGAGCTCGTGTCTGTATATGCACAGCTAGCCATCCTCTCCAGGGTCAGCACAGTTCTGAACACTTACTACTTAACTCTTCTTCTTGCTGTTTTTAAAGATTTATTTTTACTATTTTAAAGTTATGTGTACACGTGTGTCTGTGATGCCTATATGCACATACGTGTAAGGGCCTGTGGAGTCTAGAGCAGGTCTAAGATTCCCTGAAGACAGAGTGAGAAGCAGCTGAGAGCTGCCTGGCACTCAGGGAAGTGAACTCAGGTCCTCTGCGAGAGCAGTAGGTGGTCTTCACTGCTGAGTCATCTCTCCAGCTCCCATTTAATTTTTGTAGTAATTTATGAGGTAAGTAATATATGGGCAGAGAAAGCAAGGAACACAAAAGCTGAGTAATTTTTATGTAGACAGACAGCAGAGGAGGTGAAACACAAACTTGAGGCTGCCTGGCTACAAGAGCTGTTTCCTTAGCAACTGCTTCATATAGGTGACATAAAATTGCACGGTGTCATTAGCCCTTCATTTCACCAGACTACTGACCTGGTTGATTTTCCAGTATTCTACAGTCAGAGCTGCGCTGGTATTCGCCACTTAAATGCCAGCTGAATTCCTGACTGAAAGGGCAATAGTCGGCGATCTCTACTGACCCACCGTAGTAAGGTAAGTCTTCTGCAGATATTCCACTGAGCTCGTCGAAGTACTGTGGACAGATTACAGGAGGGGAGAAGAATAAGAGTCACTGTGTAAGATCAAAACAAGACCCAGGTAATTACAACAATCTGCTAGTGCTTCAGACCATAAAACAGCAGTGCGGGTTTCCCCCAGAAACTGTCCAATAAAGATGATGTACTATGTCCTGGAGGGCATCTTCAGGGTGCTGCAGTTTTAGAAATAAGTAGTAAGATAATTAAGTTACCTATTAAGATAATGAATTTAATGAAGCATAATTAGACTAAGCAAAAGGAATATTTAATACAAACATTTAATATTTTCATTCCTTAGCATATACATATCAAATTCATGAAAATTGAGGATGTATTTTGTTAGAATGTTTAATCTTTAAAACTGCTGTCTGGGCTGGGCATGGTGGTGCACACCTTTAATCCCAACACATGGGAAGCAGAGGCAGGTGGATCTCTATGAGTTTGAGGTTAGCCTCGTCTACAGAGTGAGCTCTAGGACAGCCAGGGTTATGTAGAGAGATCTTGCCTCAAAAAACAAAAAAATATTTGCTGTCTGAATTGCTGAATTGAAGTTCATTTAAAAAAATTAAAGGAATTTGTTTGGGATTGGCTCAGAATTTCATTTCCAATAATTTTGGAAATGACTCTAAACATGCTTCTGCCTTGTACTGTGTGCTTATGTGAAGGAGTCTTTATAAAGTTAAAATACTGGTAACTCTAAAAAAACACTGAAAATGTTCGACATCTTACAGTGAGGATTTAACTACCTATGCAAAAATAAATTAACACATCTACCTCATTAGTATATGTATTTGCTTTTCTCTTTAAAAATGTTATATGTATATGTATAGCAAAAATAAAAAAATAAACCAAAACCCCCCAAAAGACACTGGGGGTCAGAGGCAGATGGATCTGTGGTCTAAGGAGTGAGTTCCAGGCCAATCAGAACTGCATAGTGAGACCTTGACTCACAAACACCACAAAAAAAGGAAGAAAAGGATAGCAGATAAAACAGAAAACCAATGCACAAACTGAAGGCATCTTTAAGATAGCACACTAGGAACAATGGGCTGCGCCGTAAACCCAAGCCCCTATGGGGGAGCTGAGACATGAGGACCACTGGGGCCCAGGATTGTGATGCCATCCAAGCAAGACAGCAAAAACAGTGAATATAGGAAACCTCTAAGCAATTGTAAGGGGAAAAAACAACCTTAAAAAAATAAAGCTTTTTTACATAAAATATTTTGAACACCAAAGTAACAAGGAACCAAGCACGTGGTAAAGGTTTCACACTGTGCCAGGAAGAGCACATGCCCATAAACCCCAGCATGCGGGAGACTGAATCAAGAGAACTGTGTTAGCAGTCAGTCAAGGCGACATGGCACCCTTTCTAGAAAAAAAAAAATCACATTTTACACTAACATACTGTGACACTATCCCTACAAATCCCTTTGCCATCTGATGATGCCAATGGGCCCAGTGAGGTTAGGTCCATGTCAGAACCTCACAGCTGAGCAGGCATCACTGCCATTAATCTCTGAGGCATGTGTGACAATAGGTTCCTCTGTGAGTGGCAGATGGAGCTGAGGGATTAAAAGACTACTAGGAACTTGTTTTGCTGATGTTTATAAGGGGGTTTTGAGTCTGTGAGTATTACACCCGGATCCAGAAGAGGAAGTTAAAATCAGTCAGACTCAGGCTGGACAGAGGCAGCCACTTTATTTACCTTTTATTTTTAGAAAAGCTTTATTTATTTCAAATTTTCATGTCTTTAAATGTTTTTCTTGCATGTATGTAAGTGTGCTATGTGTGTGCTCGATGCCCAGAGGCCAGAAGTCTGCTGGATGCTCTGGCACTGGAGCTACAGACAGTTGTGAGCTGACATGTGGGTGCTGGGAAAGGGACCCAGGTCCAGACCAGCCTATGTTCTTAACCACTGAGCCATCGCTCCAGCCTCCTGACCCCTTTCAGATCCCACAAATCAAACTATCTTTTTAAAGCAGAACTTCCACATCTTCTAATTAGCTGGATTAGAGTAAATTACTTTCTTTCAAGATTTTTGTTTTCTGAATAAATTAGAGAAATTTAAAGAAGGCGATGTGAGATCCTCCGTTTGACCCTCAGCGTCCGGGTGGACGGCTGGGCATGGGGCAGCCCTGTGACTCACTGCTGGGGAGATGGGCAGGATCCTGGGCACAGCTGGGTACTCTGTGACTGCTAAGCAGAACGACAGCCTTGAAGAAATGAGGGATCTGTGGGATTTCTTTCTTTTTCTAACAGAAAATAAACAGGAAATTACAAGTAAAAAATGTAAGAGATTTACTCTCTTAATTAAAACAGAGACTGCTTTTGAGGAGGTCAACTCTTACAGCTGTGCTGGGAACAAGTGTTACCTGGTACTCTGGTGGTAAAGGGTCAGGAAATCTCTGCAGATTACACACGGCAACGGCTCTCTGGTCCTGTCTGCAAGTCAACTGCAGTGGGTTACTCCTGAGCGTGTCACAGTATGGGCTTGGCACCTGCTGCCTGAGCACAAGGAAGGCATGTTGGTGTCAGGTCATTTCCATGGCCATAGCCTGCTGAATAGAGGTCTACACCTCTTGGCATCAAACCATAAAGAGAAGGTTGCGGGTCCATTAGAGAGACGTCTTCTCAGCTACAATCCTGAGAGTTCAATAGTTCTTAGTAAATTTCTAATCCGGTTATCAAGGCTCTCCCCAGAGTAGAGCGGATGCTGAGCATAGATGTGGAGGATTTATCTAGACGCTGAGAGCACATTACACCTTATTAAGGAAAATCTCATTAACCCTTTTCTACACCTTCGCCAGCAAAATCCAGTTCTATAGGTCCACAGTATGAAATAGCTTAATCACTGAAGGGAAAGAAATGTTTAAAATACAGAAAGGATGAAGTCTCACTTCTACTTCCCAGGAGATGGAACAGATGCATTTTTCTCTTTTTCATTCAAAGCACAACTGAAATCCTAGATACTAGAACTAACAAAATGAGAGGCGTGGAAAGCAGAGAGAAGAGGGAGACTATGTAGGAACTTGACAGTTAGAAACCCGGGGTAGTAGAGCTTTCTCAATGACTGTGGAACAGACCAGCCAGGTTTGATGGGCAAAAGCAAGTCCAGCAGTATGAGTTCAGCCCCCAGAACCCACGTAAAAGCGGAAGGAGAGACCAACTCCACAGAGTTGTCCTCCAACCACACATGTACCATGGCATGTAAACTTCTCCCTATGCACAGTAAGGACACACACACAATAATACAAACAGGTGATTTTTTTGAGACAGGGTTTCTCTGTTGACAGGTCTGGCTGTCTTGGAACTTGCTCTGCAGACCAGGCTGGCCTCGAACTCAGAGATCCACCATTAAAGGTGTACACCACCACTGCTCAGTGACAGATAATCTTTTTAAAGATTAATTTTTAAAAATTAATTTAATTTTTACTTTCAAAAATCAGCAGAATAGCCGGGTGGTGGCGGCGCATGCCTTTAATCCCAGAACT
>LOEQ01004692.1:18378-31210 GCA_001685075.1 Bramus lutescens | reverse complement strand
AGGGCTCGCGGGTGACCGGGCTCGCGGCTGCTCTGAGAGATTTTTAAACATTTTTAAAAGCTCCTATCAGGAAATTACAGCCCATCAGTTCTTCCACACTGTTTATACCTTCATACACATAACTGTTCAGCTTAGGGTTATAGTTACAGAAACACCTTTGTATTTTCTTTTTTCCTTCCAGCTTCCGTATACTAAATCAACATTTGCTTGTATAGTCACGTGTGGATTCTTCTAGTTTGTGATTCAAAACAATCCTGTAGTTACTTACGATTATTAGGAAGAACTCATATTTTCTACACACAGTAGCTGGTATTTGATGCTCAAGACAAAAAACACAGTCAGAAATGAACTGCACCAAGACATATGTGGAAACACCGGCTTACTTTTGCCTCTGCTGATCGATCCAGAATTTACAGCTCTTTCTGACAAATTCACAGCCCATTCCTCGGCCCCAGTCGAGTTTCTCTGCCATGCTGTAATTTGCTTTGTACCAGCTGTGGAAACAATGCAAAGAAAGCACCTTTTATTGACTCTAGCTCCTCCTACAGATCCCTGCAGTGTGCAGAGCAATGACTTAGCAGGGACTGTAAAGGACCCTGGAGGCCATGGCCAGAGCTGCACACTGAAAAGCCTTTGCTGCAGGAGGGCTGCTGCACGGGACTGTGAGAAAAGGTTTTTAAATCAAAGGCAGTTTAGTCAGCAAATTCTCCAGATTCAGGGCATCCAAAGTCGCATTCTGGCCTCTGTGGGTACTCACATACACATAGCATAGACATACACAAATAAAATAGGCCGGGTGTGTGGCGCACCCTTTAATCCCGGCACTGGTGAGGCAGATCTCTATGAATTTGAGACTAGCCTAGTCTACAGTGTGAGTTTCAGGCCAGACAGAACTATAAAATGAGACCCTGTCTCAAATAAACAAAACTCCAAAAACAATAAAAAATTTTAAACTCTAATCTAATCTGAGGAAGTCAGATAAACTAAAATGTTCTAGGGCTTTCCATACCGTAGCTCGGGTGAGCCTCAGAAGTCTCGACGGAGTATTACTGTTAGTGCTCCTTTACAGGTGATTGACTCAGACACCGGCATAAACCAGCTAAGGGACAGTGCCTGGGATTCAGAGCTTTGGTTTCAATGTCTCTATGAGCTTTAAAACATGAGCTCTAACCCACATAACGTGAAACTGATCTTTATAATGGGCACATATACTTCTAGTATATACACACAGTCATGTCATAACTAATTTCAGAATACTTCCATCACTCCCTTCCTAAATAAGTCAAGTTCCTGTCCCCATCTCCCATTCCTCACAAACACTAAACCACTGTCAGACTTACTCTTTCACTTAACATAACATTTTCAAGGCTCATACACATTGTAGTGTATAGCAGAATCTCTGGGGTTTTTTTTCTTCTTTTTTCAGACTTTAGTGTGGGGACAGTTTTAAAGTACTAGCAAAATGAGTAGAGGGTACAAAGAGTTCCTAGATTCTCCCTACCTCTACAGACTCATAGCGTCCCTCACACAAGTTACATATCGGTTATACCAGTGAATTTACACGGGAATGCCATTACTACCAAAATCCATAGTGCACATTAGGCTTCACTCTTGGTATTGCAGGTTCTTTTAGGATGTATGCTCTGCCTCACATGCATGCATAAAGCCCCTAAGTCTGCTCTCCAACACTACAAGGAAAGAAGGGAGGGAGGGAAGGCATCTATCAAGAGGATGCCACGCGCATGGTTTTGTGCCCCACCCTGTCTTCTGCATATCCATCTCTCCTTCCTGCACCAACCCTGGCAACCACCTCCTTAGTTTTACCCTTTGTCACACAGTGGCCTTGTAGTCTGAAGCCTTTGTGGACTGGCTTCTTCCACTCAGTATCCATATCTTCTCATGGATTGTAGCTTGTTTGTTGTTAGTGTTAAATAACTCTTCCTTATCTGATCCCCTACATCTTTATCCAGCCAATATGAGCATCTTTTGTTGCAAGTGTACGATTTCAACTCATTTTGTAATTATCAAGGAGCATAGCTAGCTGTATGGCAAGAACATCTTCGGTTTTATAAGCAATTACCAAACTATCCTCCAATGTGGCTGAATCATTTTGCTTTCCTACTGACAATAAATGAGTTCTGTGACTCCATATCCTTGCTGGGATTTGGTGGTATTGGTGCTCTGTATATAGTTATGTCTCATTGATGTCTCATGAGAGTTTTAACTGGTAGTTTGTTAATGACATGTGATGTCATGCATCTTTGCATATGATCATTTGTCTCTGTATATTTTTTGAAGAAATACTCTTGATTTTTCATCTCTTTTTAAATTATGGCTTTTTCCCTATGGCCTTTTTCTTATTGTGCCATTATACTGTTCCTCTACGTATTCTGGAAACTGTATAGTCACTATATAAATGACCTGCAAACATGTTTTCTTATTCTGTGAGTTATCTTTTTATTTTCTTGATAATTTTCTTTGAAGCACAATTTTTAAATTTTTCTGATGAAGTCCAAATGTTCTTTATCTTTGGTTGCTGGTATTAGATCTAAGAATCATTTCCTAATCCAGTATCAAAAAGACTCACATCTGCTTTATGTCAAGTGCTTTACAGTCTCAGCTATTAAATTAGGTCTTGTTAAATTCTGACCTGGTCCTGGCACCATTTGTTAAAGTGTTCTTTTCCTGTTGAAGGTCTTGGTGTCTCTGCCAATGCCTGAGCACTAACTTTGGTCAAGATGCTTCCTGTGGTGTGAGGCGCTACACCAGGGAGTCTGCATACTTGTGTAGAATGTGTGAAAAAGGTTTAAATTAGCAAACCTAAGAATGTACCAACCAACCAGGATTATTTAGATCCTAAACAAATCAGTTGTAAAAGGAGAAAAACAAGGGGTTATATAGTTATATAACCCTCTATAACAAGATATTATAAAATATTAAGAAATTATTAATTTTGTTAATGGTTCCTTTTAAAAGACATATATTATAGGAGCTTGTAGGGGAATATATAGGGAACATATCTGCAACTTTCAAGATAATAAAGACAATGTTCCAAATAAGAGACAACACATTGCTGGTTCTAGGCTATAGGAATATGAAAATCACTGTTTAATATGCATTGTTTTCTTTGTATTGTGTGTATTATTATATTTCATAATAAAATACTTAAAAAGAATACCATCCTCAAGATGAAAGAAGTCTACATGAACTTAAGTATTTGTTATTTTATAGAATGTACCTTTTTTATTTCAAAGTTGACATGCTAATAATGACTTTCAGAGTGGTAATCCTTCCTGGGAAGGGGAAGCAGACAAGCTCTCCTTAATAAATTTGCAGCATGGGGGAAGGGAGGAAGAGTGGTAGGGGAGTAGGGAGGGGAGAAGGGGAGCAGGGGGAACATGAGGGATCAGGAAGATCAAGATGGGTAAAAGACAGAAAGGGAGGGCAAGGAAAGAGATAGTTTGAAAGAGGGAGCCAGAAACCAGGCACTAGGGAAACCACAAGGATGATCCCAGCTAAGAATCTAAGCAATAGTGGAGAGGGTGCCTAAACTGCCCTTCCCCTGCAATCAGATTGACGACTACCTTAATTGTCATTACAGAACCTTCATCCAGTAACTGAGGGAAGCAGATGCAGAGATCCACAGCTAAGCACTGGACTGAACTCCTGGAATCCAGTCATAGAGAGGGAGGAGCGATATTATAAGCAAAGGGGCCAAGACCATGATGGGGAACCCTGCAAAAACAGCCTATGTGAGCTAGTGGGAGCTCACTGACTCTGGACTGACAGCTGGGGAACCAGCCTAAAATCGAACTAGGCCATCTGAATGTGGGTGACAGGTGTGTGTGTGTGGCTTGGGCAGTTTGTGGGGCCACTAGCAGTGGAACCAGTATTTGTTTCTAGTGCATGATCTGGCTTTTTGGAGGCCATTCCCTTTGGATGGATACCTTGTTCAGTCTAGATACAGTGGGAAGGGCCCTGATCCTGCCTCAAGTGATGTGACAGACTTTGTTGACTTCCCATGGGAAGCTTCAATGACCTGCATATTAACTCCCATTCTTTCCCCCTGAGTTAACAGGCAGTAAGCTAATTCCCACCTGAGCTGATTTCTTGCTCTCATTAAGCTAATTCACTCTTGGTTTTCTAGAGCTCACTGATTTTGTACTGTTAGGGAAAAGCTGCCTCAATCAAATCCTTTCTGACCTAGATCTCTGGTTCTCATTAAACAGAAAAGAGAATTTCTTAGTCTCATTATCATTATCATCGTCGCCATCATTATTATTACCACCACTATCATTACTCAACGGGAGCATCTATGTTGGGGATGGAACCTCGAATTTGCCAGGCAGTGTTCTCCCATTAAAGCTGCCACACCCCATTGCGCTCATTTTTATTGAGACTGTTCTCAGAGTCAGCTATGAGCTCTGTGTTTTGTCATGACTTCTGTATTTTAAAATCTTTATACTTCTGTGGTGATTTGAATGAGAATCCCCCCCATAGGTCCATACATTTGAACCATTTAGGAAGGATTAGGTGTGGTCTTCTTGGAGATAGGACACTGGTGGGTGGGGCTTTGGGGTTTTTAAAATGCTCCTGTGAGTCCCAGTGTTCTTTCTGCCTCCTGGCTATGGATCAAATGAATTGTGAGCTCCTGCTTGGAATTAAACCTGGGTCCTCTGGAAGGGCAGCCAGTTTTCTTAACTGCTGAGCCATCTCTCCAGCCTCTAAATCTTTATACTTCATTGGCCCCTCAAAAGTTAAGGCAATACCAATTATTTTCATGGTGTGTGGTTTTTTGTTTTTTTTTTTAATTTTTGAGGCAAAGTCTTATTGCGCAGCGGAGACTGAAACTCAGTCAGCCTGTGTCAGCGTCTGGAGCACTAGAATTACAGACAGTATTACTGTATCAGTTCATTTTCAGGGTTTAATACTTTTATCGTTGGCTTTCAAGTTCCATGCTATTTTTAAATTTCTCGTAGGCTGTTTTAGAAAAAACTAGAGGCAATAATGCTCCTACTAAAATTACTAGGACTCTGTTAAGTAGGAGTTATATGAGGTGTTTTATTTAAATAAAATATTTCACTGTTCTACCAGAGAGTTCTATTCATTTAAAAACTAGGACTCTGCTGGCAATGGTGGCACTCACTGTTAATCCAGCAGCTGAGAGGCAGAGCAGATGGATTTCTGTGATTTTGAGGTCAGGCTGGTCTACAGAGCAAGTTCCAGGTAAGTAGAAACATACTGTCTTAAAAACACCAAATAAAACAAAACAACAACAGAAAGCCTAGGAATTTATATATCACTCATTCAATAATTTAAAACTATCTAGGTTAGTTTTCCCCTCATATTAGCATAGCTTCATAGTATCTTAGATTTTGTTATATTTACTCCGTTATATTAAGAACAAACTGCACAAAAGTCAAAGAATTGCTAAGTACATTTTGCTCTGGAATATCAGCATTTTCTTAAGCTACATTTTGAATACCATTTCATTTTATAAACTTGTCATTTTCTCACGGTTGTCTTACCCAGTGTCCTCCATTAATGCCAGAGTGATTCGAGAGAGGACTCGGTTCTGGGTGTGAGAACCAGTCATTGCTTCATTCTGAAAATTACCAACAGATTTTATTAGAAGAGAACTCTATGATCCCTATGCATATTTAAGATGTTTCATGTGGTTAAATTTTCTAGAAAATGATCAAATACAAAAGCTTTTTAAAGCATCTCAGTTGAGGAAGTAGACTCTACTCTCTGATTTCCCCGCCATGACAGACAAGCAGCAGTGGAGACTTCCTGATGAAAATGAATACAGCATCCATGGGATGAGGGTCCCTACTGCAAACAGTTATTCTCCCTGAGCAAAGTCAAGTGAGCAAGTGGTTGAGACAGGTAGTCAGGAGGAATGTTTACATGGATTTGCAAGGAAAGCCCTTCCCTAACTCTCAACTTTGTGACCACAGAAACCTACACTAATATTAGTGCAGAACAAGCATGGCAGAACCAGGGGAACAAGGGATTAGGGCAAAATACCCAGGTGCTCAGTAGTTTAATTTACATCGTATGACTCCTACCAGGCAGCCACATCCTGGTAAGGGCCCCAGGCCCTGTAGGCAGCAAATCTCTAGTGTTCTCTGAGTCTCTACAGGACACTGAGTGTTCTTTTCCCATACCTTAACATCACCTTTAATATAACAGTCCAGGGACACAATGCTTATTTAACAGAATCAATGAAGCTAATAAAATTGGTATTCTTGGGTCTTCTACTGAAAAGCACATAAAATTTCATTTCTGGCCAGTCTATAGTTTCCAAGGAAATCACTTAAGAAAATTGCTTAAGAAAAATACAAAGACAGAAATTCCCATAGGAAGAATGTGGGTATTTGCTTTCTTAAGTGTCTGCCATTGTTACTCTTTGTGACCTAGACTACAGCAGCTGAGCACAGAGAGAAACTCGTTCTTCCTGAGCTTACGACCTTCAGACATGAGCTCTGCTTGCTGCAGCTATCTAAACATATCTCGAGGAAGAAATATAGAAACACACTTTCTAACCAAGGCATTTCACTTCAGAGTCTTAATTCTCCCTTCAGATTCTTCCTGTGTAAACCAATGTGACCTGGGATTAACTTTCTGGCTCTATTCCCCGGAAACTGAATAAAGACAGGACATTACCTGGCAAGAGCACATGAGAGGAAAGGCCTGTTGATGCACCTTGGCCTTGGGAGAACTACAATGAAACCCACTAGTAAGTCACAGCTGGGATGTCACTGTGTAAAGTGACCATTGGAGGCATCCCTGTAGAGTCTGAAAGGTTAGTCTGTGGAACCACTAAAAAGATCCCCGCTTCTCTGTAGGTCACAGTACTCTTAAGTCAAACTAGATCTTACATTCATCCGAGGGACAGTTTTGTGTTCCTGTTCTGCAACTGAGTGGGAGTGGCACTGCTGACAGCCACTGGGTGTAACACAAGGAAAACGCCCAATTCTGCTGTTCCAACGTCCTTCTAAGGAACTGTCCCAACACGGCCTGGTGAGGGTTTGAGAGCATGACTGTTTAGTTGAGCTAAGAATGTCCACTACCACACCACTCTGGAGGCCATGCACGGCAGTTGCTCATCACATCTTTTTTTGAGACAGGTTCTCACTATGTAGCTCTGGCTGGCCTGGAACTCATTACACAGAACAGGGTAGCCTCACACTCACAGAGATCCACCTGCCTCTGCCTCCTAAGTTCTGAAACTAAAGTGTGTGCCACCATGCCCGTTTTTTTTTTAATATGAAAATTTAAGACTAGGATGTATCTCAGAAAAAAAAAATGCCAAGCATGCACAAGGTTGTGGGTTCAATCCCAGTACCACAAAAGCAAAATCACAACAGCTTTTAGTCTGGCATAGTGTACACATCTGCAATCCCAGCATTCAGAAGCAAGAGGGTTGCTGTAAGTTCAAGGCCAGCTTGGACTACATAATAAGACACTGTCTTAAAAAAAAAAGATAATGTTCAGTAACACAGGCCTGTTTTGTTTATGTAACTGAATATTGTGCAGCCCTTAACAATTAAGAGATCCAAGGGTGCAGTCTATGCTACTAATGTATGTTCCACCTTACTTCATAGCCTGTTTGAATCTCAATTCCAAAGTAGTTTTGGAATTACTTTAGCTTGATTTACTTTAGTAAATTCATTCTCCTTCCAGATTCTCTCCATACAAATGTTTATATAGAAACACATTACATAAAATTGAATTATGCACATGAATTATGTTAATAAAGATAAACATTGAACAAGACGGAACAGACCTCTAGCAAGCGCTTTTCCCAGTGGTTGAGCTCAGTGCCCATCCCGCCTTGATTTTCAAGTTCCATTCCCTCTAGAACTGGGCAGTTAAAATGCTTCCGTGCTTCTTCCTGGGAATCAGAGAAACAAACACCCACACCATAAGCTGACAGACAGCACTCCTTATCACAGGGTAGGAGAAAGCAGTGTGAAAGAATCAGTTTGATGAAACAGAACCTCTTTAAAATACAGTTTTAATACAAATATTTTGATATTATTATCACATTCCTCTTGGCTAGAAAACTATTATTTCTCTTCATATTTTCTTCTCCCTTTGAAGGTTGATTTTAAAAACTATTTATGTGTGTGTGTATTTGTGTGCGGGACACAGGCAGGTGAGTGTCGGAGGTTCTTGAAGCTGGAGTTGCAGGCATTTGTGGGATTTCCAGCATGCTACCTGGGTGATGAACTTTGGTTCTCCTGGCTGCACAGTACACACTCTACCTACTGAGCCGCCACTTCACTTTCTGACTTTAAGGGACATACAGTTTTTACAGGCACATGCTTGTTATTAGAGGCAAGAGGGCTAGTTCAGGTCATCATTGCCTACAGAGAGTACAGCCTGGACTACATGTGACCTTGCCTCAACAAACACAAAAAAGTCACGTTAGAAAAAATAAAATTAGGCCAGATGGTGGTGGCGCATACTGAATTTAATCTCAGCACTCAGGAGGCAGAGACAGGTGGATCTCTGTGAGTTCGAGGCCAGTCTTGTCTACAGAGCAAGTTCCAGGACAGGTTCCAAAGCTACACAGAGAAACCACGTCTCAAATAACAAACAAACAAAAAGACTATTAGGATTACTGCTTATAATTCTGATATCAATAATTTTTAAATTTCATATCTATTACAAATTGGTAACTTATAATTATACATTGGGATAAAAAAATTGAAATGTAGGCCCTGACAATGCTGAAGTACGCATGGGCAGCCCATAGATGGAGGTTCTGTTGAACTGTTCATACTGGGTTTCATGGTCTAAGTTGATAAGGACGACTGACCAGGTTTCTTCCTCACATACTGTTATAGGGTAGAGTAATGTCATGATTTATGAATATTATGGAATAGTTAAATCAAGTTAATTATCACATCTATCATCTCTAATACTTATTTGATTTATGATATTTGGGAGCAAGAATATGATCAAAATAAATTATATACATGTGTGAAAATGCCATAATGAAGCCCACTGTTATGTATAATTAATATATACCAGTAAAAACTTAAAAAAAAGGATGTTTGAAATTTATTCCCTAGCAATTTAAAAATATTTATTTTATGTGTATTTGTGTGTCTCTGAGTACAGGTCTGTGCATACAGTACCCATAGAGGCCAGAAAAAGACATCAGATTCCCTGACACTGGAATTACAGACAGTTGTGAGCTGCCATGTTGGTGGTGGGAACTGAACTCAGGTCCTCTGAAAGAACAGTGAGTGCTCTTAACCACTGAACCACGTCTCCAGCCCCACCCTAGCAATTTTTAAATGTGCAGTATTAGCTTGTTCACTAGAGATCTGATAAAAAAATTGATTTTTAAGCTTTCTTCCTCCTTGAAATCCTATACCGTTCCTTCCATGCCCGCCTCTGTCATCTGTAACCCCCACCTGAAGCCATTCTGTGTGTCCATTATCTGACTGTAGATAGGGCCTGTATATAGTCCAGGATGGTAGCTGTGATGACCTTGACTTCCCCTCCTTCACCCCGAGTACAGGGTACACAGATGTGCACGACAGGCCGGCCCACTTTATGGAGTACTGGGATGGAACCCAGGGCTTCACGTACATTAGTCAAACACTCCACCAACTGAGTCCACGCCAGCGCGCACTGTTTCAGACAGCACATGCAAACACCAAGCGCTCCTCGGTGTGTGCTTAGCTCACTTCACTCACACAATATTCTTGAGTGCCATGCATGTCATAAATGACAATCTCCCTCCACTTTAAGGCTGAACACTGCTTCACTCTGTATATATACAACACATTTTCACATTTATGTACTAATGGACATTTAGGCAGAGCCAATAACTTGATTATTGTGACTTGTGCTGCATAAATATGTGAGCAGGGTCATCTAACAAACTGATTTCACACTGGATGACTAAATATCCAAAAGCAGGATGGCTGGATCTTGTGGCAATTCTACTTTAGTTTATGGGGAGTTTTCCTTAATGGAGGTAACTATCCACATGCCCAACAATAATGCATGTTTTCTCAGTAAACCAACCAATGCACCTCATGTCCTGTTTTTTGATAAAAGTCACAGGTATATATTATTGGAGTTTTATTATTTTCCAATAGTTAGTAATGCTGGACATTTTTACATATCTATTGGTTCTTTGCAGGTTTTTTTGCCCTTTTATATATAATTTTTTATTGTTTTTATTGAGCTATACTTTTTTTAAGCAGGTGTGATGGTGCACGCCTTTAATCCCAGCGCTCAAGAGGCAGAGGCAGGCGGACCTCTGGGAGTTTGAGGCCAACCTGGTCTACAGAGAGAATTCTGAACAGCCAGGGATACAAAGAGAGACCCTGTCTAAAGAAAACAAACAAAACAAAAAGCCTTTTCAGGTCCTTGGCTCATTATTTGTTGCTGGTTTTACTTTCTTTTCAGGAGCCACGATCACACTATGTAACCTAGGCTGGCCTAGGCTCCATCCTTTGCCTCAGAATCCCAAATGTTATGATTACAGGCATACACCATGACATCTGTCTTCCTGTCCATTTTGCAAGTAAGGTTTTTGTTTTCTTGCAGTTAGAGTCTTATGTATTTTACAGTAACTTCTTAGCAGATATTTTGTCCCAACTCAAAGGCTTCTCACACCGCTGACTTCACCCCACTGGTTTGCAGCTTGTTCTTTTCCATTTTAACAGTTTTTTAAAACAGCTTGATGATAAAACAGTCCTCTTGATGATAGCACATATGTGGGGCAGTCTGACATTACTCAGAAACATACCAGCAATGGCAGTGTTCTTGATTTTTAGCCTTCAATAATTATAACAAGGGATTTCTTATATGAAACTACTATCAAACCAGGTAGGACTGCATTTATGCATCCATCACTTCAGGGTTGCTGGAACACTGACATCCTCCAAATGGCTACATCTCCTGAGTCATGATGTCAGCTGGACCCCTGGTTACATTCACCTCATCTTCTTTGGCAGGAATACCCAAACCGTACATAGTGAAAGTGACAAATTCTTTTCCATACCAGATTTTGGAAAAAAAGTAGCTTTTAGCTCAGTGTGTATTATATGGGCCTTCTTGAAGTGTCAGCTCACTGAATGAGCCTTTCGGGTTGAGGCTATGGTCTTTTAAGGCCATCTCCAACAAAGCAGGCATCAGTAGCTACCCTCCTCCATGCCTCCTTTCTTCCCTTTATTTAGGTGTGTGCCCCAGGAAGGCCAAATGGAGATGTGAGTGAGCTGAACCCAGAGTCCCCGTGCTCCTCCTCCTCATTTTTATTTATGGGTGTTTTGGACCACAAGCATGCCTGGTGCCCACAAAAGCCTAAAGAGGGTCTGGAGCTCCTAGGACGGGAGTTATGGATAGCTGTGAGCAGTCATGTGGACGCTGAGACTCACACCCAGGTCCTCTGTAGGAACTGTAAGTGCCCACTAGCCATTGCCCCTACCCCTGCCCCAGCAATGGCTGCTTCTTCTTTTTTTTTTCTGTTCAAATAACTTTGTGTGCAGTATGTGTACATGATCCTGTGTGTGTGGAAGTCAGAAGTCAGTACCTGGTGTGTTCCTTAAACAGTTTTTCTCCACCTAAATTTTAAAATACATCTTTCTCTGTGTGTGTGTGTGTGTGTGTGTGTGTGTGCACGCACTCACTGAACCTGGAACTAACCCATTGTGTTAGACTGGCTGACCAATCACCTGAACTCTAGGAATCTGCCTGTCTCCACTCCTCCATCAACTTCTGGGGTTACAGATAAGTACTAGCTGTTTTGGCTTTTTTTTTAAACCATGGGATCTGAATTTAGGTCCTCATGTTTGTATGGGAGGAACCTGCAGACTGAGCTATCTCCCCAGCCCCATAAAAAATGCTGAATAATGCTGCTTCTCCCTAGGCACAAGCACCTCTAACTTCCTGTCTTAGAGCAGCAGGTTGGATGGGGATGCACTGCCAAATTTCCACTTCCTCCCCTCTGTCATGGCTTGCTGCTTTATTCAATTGTCTTCCTACATTTTCTATTACAGACTGAAATTTCAGCACTCATTCTTAAATAGAAATGACCAGTAAAGCAGGGACCATGATGAAAAATGAGACACAAAGAAGTCCAAGGATACTCACAACAACACGAGGTGTTACCAGGAGATACACAGTGTGGCGGACTATCTTATTATTTCGCACATTCCACTGCCGCTCCACTTTCCGAACTACTTTATCACTCCACTGGTACAACCCAAGACTGTAATTACAGAAGAAAAGACAGTCATCCTGCCAGGTTACTACAACTGTAAATGTGAAAGTACTTATAACACATGAAATTGAAATACTTGAGAGCTTATTATGTACCACATCCATGTAATGTACTTATAAACATTTTATTTTCTTTCTTAAGACAGGATCTCACTATGTAGCCCTAGCTGGCCTTGCACTCACTATGTAGACCAGGCTGGCCTTGAACTCACAGAGATCCACCCATCTTTGCCTCCCTAATACTTCAATTACAGGCATGTACCACCACACCCAGAGGCTCCTAAGGATTTTCTTGAAGGTAAAAAGACAGAGGCTTAGGGAGATGAAAGAACTTGTTCAAAAGTTCACATAGTAATGTTGAGCTGGGACAACAATGACTAACTGCATTATTTTCCCTTTGACTTGCCAGAGATCCAGCCCAGGACGTTGTAGATGCGAGGCGAGGCAAGCACTCGGTCGCTGACTAGACCCCAGCTCTCAGTGGCTTCTTCTGACAAGTTTATTGCATTTAAAGAAAAAGATGGGGGGGGCAGAGAGATGGCTCAGTGGTTAAGAGCATTGCCTGCTCTTCCAAAGG